>JBCFYV010007842.1:0-34583 GCA_039000515.1 Timema cristinae | reverse complement strand
CGATCTTTTTTGTCGTTGTGATGACACGGCCTTGGTTTTTCTCCTCCCCGCATTCCTGCAAAAAGAGGAACATTGCTGGTCGTTCATCCGTGTATGCAATCGGGCAGAATAAATCTCGCGGAAGCGTTCACTGTAACTTTGGCTATGCCTTCTACTTGATAGATAGACAGTCATTTGGAGTTCAAGGTGTATTTTGGGGTTGCCGAGCTGGGTATTTTTGTACTTGCAAAAAGTATGGACACAATGAACAACACATCCAAGTTTACTTGATCTTCTCCCCACAAGAAGGTCTGTTTCGTGGAAGAGCTTGATTTCATCTTGTACGCCGCCAAAGAATGCATCCCTGGACATGAGGTTCCTGGTATACACCTCGTGCTGGAGTACAAATGCTGCAAGTCCTTGTCTGTGCGTTTCATCGCATTAAACATGCACTTCCACATCTCTTACACTACCGTGTTAGCGGAATTTTTAAAACGTCTTCCAAACAAGCACCATGGTTCGCTTCTATGCGTCTCCATGGTCTCGTGGGGCTATTTATGACGGGTGGTCGGTCCGTCTGGGTACACAGAGAGAGCACCGTGCCAATAACTGCCCCATAATTGGAAGCGGTCGGTTAGTATCTCCAGCTTAACAACACCGTCTACAACGTCGCCCTAACACGTATTCTCACGGGCCGTTACCGCATGAAGATAGAGTCACCGCGTTGATGGGACTACCAGCAGAGCCATTGTACAGCGCGTGTGACTGTGGGTCTGCGCACTGATAGCCACCGTTAGGGATAATACCGATAGTATTCTCCTTAGATGACTTCGGCGGTAAACCATCATGGCCGCTCCAGCTATCGTACACGCCTCTCTGATAGGGTCACCTTTGTTTTTCTCCAGGAGCTTCTCTCTAACACTTCTGGCAGAGTTCTTCCGTAGGATCTCTTCACCTTTCCAAAAATACAGTTCCAACTCACGTTTTATAATCAAAGACATAATTTTCTTTGACCAACGCGTCTACACTTCTCAAAGTGCTCCTTTCCTCAATGACATCTCACCGATCGCCGTAGTTCACTACTTTGGCGGCAGGGACCCCTATACCCGCGTTTTCTTTTTTATGAATAAAAATGGGGGAAATGTACTTGGCCAAAGATCGTCCAAGCCGGAAATTATGCGGCAATTTGGACAACGACTTCGGGAGAAAGTTAAAAGTTCAGTGAGTCAATAAGTGGAGCGGGCCGTAACGCATGGACATGATTTTCCCACCGTTCATTATACAGTTCCGGAAGTCCATTTTTTACCTCCGTCATTGTATCTTAAAATAAAATTGCATCATAGATTAGCGTTATAGGCGAGGAGGGTTGGTATCCTTAAATTTTTGAAGCTTTAATTTGTTCTATAAATTAAAAAAAATTGGGCCACGTGGTATCACCTTGAATATGCGAGTCCTATCGGCACCCCGCAGTTGGTTTGCAATGATAGTCCATTTGCATCTATATGAACACAAGCCTTACATCAGTTTGCAAGACACATAGGTTAGTTTCGCGCAGTATAGTGCCTGCCGCACCTTGAAGAAGCGTTTCTTGTCTGCATCAAAATCATAGAATACAAACATGAAATTACTCTTTTCAGTGACGGCTTTGGATGGGCCTGCTACATATAATGAAATGACCAAAAGGACGATATGAATCGCATATCTACAAAAAGTTCATAACACTATGTGTAAAATTTGATCTTTTCCAAACTGAAAAATTGCCCGCAATACCTCGCAAACCTTTTTGATATCCAGACCGATCTTTGCCGTCTGAAAAAACCGGGAAGTTTTGGTGTATCAAAGCACGTCTGCTTTGTGATCCAACGCCCGCAAGTCTTTAAGGACCCACAGATCGGCATCCGTACAAACCGCTTTAGCGTAGCACTTTTTGTACGCGGATTCACACTTGTGCGCATTCTTATGCTCAATGGCACACGGCGCTAGCGCGGCAAAAAGACGAGCACTTAAAATGCGGCGTTTCAAGGTTGTTATGACGTCAATATGGTTTTGCTTATGTCGTGAATAATACTAATCCATGTAGCCTTTAAAGTATGTTCGGCGGGAGTAGGCCCTCATACAAGACCTGTCTTCCCGACGTTCCTTATCCACCGTGATTTTGTATTCGGAAAGGTATGCTTGAATTGTTTCAGTTCACGTGAGTCCACACTTTCAAAAGAATTCACACGGGCATCACGGCATAGTTCCTCTGCTTTTAGTTTTTGAATTTGACGGCCCTGTTTAACTGTTTAACGGTGTTCACGTCCATACATCCTGGCTCTATTATATGTGTCACATATAGCTTTGGCTACAACCAATGAGGGCAGGCAAAGACTGTTCGCCATTTTAGAATCGTTATGATCCCAGGGTTTTGCAGGCTTTATATGCTAGGCGGAAGAGGTTTATCACATTTATGATTCACACCCTCCAGCGAGGTTCCTTAAAAGTGGGAGAGTTTAACGTACAAAGGTGCAGTACTCAAAAACAAAGTTTTAGTCTGCAACACGCGACTTCGTTTTCAAGCACTGCTTAGCGTTCTAGCCGGTCTGCTCGCCTAAATGAGACTTACCACAGGGCTTAACGTCTGGGGTCAAGTGCTCACTCAAAAGTAAGCGACGTGTCTCGGTGCTAACGCCATGGTCCTGCAACCGATGGTGCAAATAAGTAATTTGTTATTCAAGCCAGTTTATTGCGTCACGATTCGCTTGCTGGTTGCTCCAAGATGTACGGTAATTTCTCTTACCAGTATAAAAGAAACGCTCATTTGTTTAATCCTCTCTTGTAACGATACGAAGAGGGACGCAATTTTGCAATGCACCACCTACCTGATTAACAGGGCCGCTAATTCCCTGTTGTCCGGCTGAAGAAGGTCTGCTATTGTGGCTCTTGGGCCCCATCTCCCTCGCCGCCGGGTCTCGATTCCCCATCTCCCTGGCGTAGAGGCAGGGTTGAAGATGATACGCCAGACGGAGGGGCTACTGGGGCTCGAACCCCGTCTCCCTGTCGCTGGGGTGGTGCGGCTATGTTGGGTTGGGAGGGGCCCCATTAGCTGGCGGTGGTGTGCGGGGTGAGTGGTGTTACAATTTCGGCCTCCAGAAGGCCCTATTAACACACACACACGCACGTTAAAATATAGCATGTAAGTTAGAATCTAAATGCTCATGAAGGGTTAAATCTACAAGGAATCGAGCCCGACCTTCGGGCAGTGTTTATTATAATACACGTCTGTGAATGTTAAACATACAGATAATCAAACCTCGCATTTCACAAGTTTGAACCCTGGACCCTTTATTGGGAACATGATAGACAAATTCAGGGCAACACAATTATTTAAAAAAACACTGTTCCAAACCATGAGTGGTATTCTAAAGGCCAAGGTGGGAAGAGCGATTTGATACAATTATTTATTTTTTATTTTGTTTTGTACGTCATAAATACTTCTCTTTTCTCTAGCTTTAGTGCCAGAAGCTCGCTAATGACCGAGAGGGAAGGGAGGTATTGCTATGCCACCCTGTTCTACCTCCTTTAGAATGTCTAATAAAATGCCACCCAGCGCTTATCTTTTGAGAGAGTAAATCAATTAGAACACTGGAATCTAAGCCAAGCCAGCCCACTCAATCTAGCGTCCAAACAGACAACCTTACCTCTGGATTAATTACCAAAACTGGTCAGTTTGAATCCTTTTTTTTTACCTAGTGTTAACGACAATAATAATATAATAATAATAATAACATTCTATAGTTGGAAAGCATAAACAGCGATTTGATACGGGTGATTAGTCAAATTTGACTTTTATTAACGGTGTGATGGATGGCTTAGAACAGTCTTCAGTTCAGTTTAAAAATCTTTTGTTTGGCTATCGTTAAGCTATTGATGCCCACCATTTTTATTATATGTATCTAGATTCAAATGTATCCGTAAAACTAAGAGATACTTTAGTTATAAATTATTTCCAACTTTTTAAAACTATGTGTAGCTTGTAAACAAAAAGACAGTAAAAAAAATGGCAGAGAAAATGTATTCTACAACTTTAACTAAAAAACATGAATCGAGTTAAAGTTTAGTAAGAAATACAATTTCTATTCGGTCTGCAATGTGCTAAAACTAAGAGCAATAATTTTTTGTACAAGTGAGTGGAATTAAAATAAGGTTGCTGCGATCTCATTACGAAATTTTGTATGGGATTGCCCGACACAAGAAGGAAAACTCTAATTTTCACGCCCATGTTGGCTTAGAACAAATGTCCCTTGGACCACTGCATACATATAGGTTTTTCCGGAAAAAAACCTCCCCCAGTAATATCGTTTAATGCAAGAGACTATTATTTTGTTGACTAATAATAAATACTGTAACCATTAATTAGAGGAAGTGCACGTCTTTTTTTGCAACGAGGGAGAATAGAAAACCTAAATACAACGCGAGGTGATTGAAGGGGGTGTATGTTTACAATACACGCACACACATCGATGAGAATCAAAATAGTGAGACCAGTTAAATGGTATCACATATTCAGACGGTCATTTTACTCTAGATCCCTTGTAAGCAACAGGGATCCCGCTTGATGTCGGGCAGGTGACGGACGTGGTGGCAGACCCCAAGGCGGGGACGGCGTAGCTCCCATATGCAATGGATCCGTAGTATCTGGGGGCTGCGGCACATCCCCCAAGAGCAACAGTCGTCACAAAAATCTGAAATTAAATAATACATATTATTTACTATCAGGGAGGAAGAAAACCCCAAAAAAACTGTCGTTTATATTTTTTCTAATTTACCTAGCGCCCCATTCATTCCTTGCAATTACAGTTCCCGTCATCCGTGATATAGCTCAAAGGTTCGGAGGCTGTGGGGTTGTTAAGGCGCGTCCAGGGCCAAAAAAGCTTCTAGGGCGTCTACTGATTGTCTTAAAAAAAAACAAGAAATCCTTGCTACACCAAGAAAAAAAATCCCGCTGTACCCCGCCAAAGGACTATCTTCACCATTAAACATACAAGCAGTTTTAAATAAATTGACCCTGAATTTTAAAAAAAAATGTCCAGCTCGTTGAAAAACTCATCTTGATCGACGATTATCGGTGCTTGATGCAAATTGAATGAACGTATTGTAAATAGTTCTGGGCTTTTTATTCCCTCTTCCAAAGAGATTCCGCTAGTAATGTCTAATACTCTAATGTGTCTATGCGCATGCGCCACCACAGATCTGTCCATAAGTCCTTTGATAAATCCGTTAGTTCGGTAGTCGCTCGACCCAGCGAGTGGACGGAGGTGCCTGCTCGATGCTTCTGGATCCCACTGCCTTAAATAGAGTGAAGAATTGACCATTGAGCACGGAAACGAATCTTTGGGGTGGAAATAGCCTCTGATGGGTTAGATTCATTGGGCGTACTAAGCCAGTGGTCCCGGTTTGATTTCCGTGTCCAGGTGTCATATTTCAAATTTTCGTAATATGTCACTCGTGTGGTGTTAACCCTCCTAAAATACACCTTAATAGCTTTGGCTATTTATTCACATAGAGATAGAGATAAATTGTTTTGGAAACAATAAAATTAGCCACACTAGCCAAACACAATGTGAGATTACTCTAGTCAAATAATGTGAAATTGTTTTATTAAGTGGAGACTTGGATATTCAGAAGCAAGAGTCATCAGTCTGTCATAATGTTGACAAACACAACCACGCAAATCATTCTCGAAGAATTTATTGCTTTGGATTTTATGTTGCAATAGCTTTGTTCTTATTTTGGGTGCTTGTGCTATGACAAGTGCAATTCACAAAATACCTGAAAGAAAATATTTTCTTCCATCATTCTTTAATTTCAATGTAATGTTGTTCAATATTTTTATTACATTTTATTAATATATTCCCCTTAAATCTTGCGGCACCCCTGCCCGGATCATTGCAGCAGACTCGGTCAAGACCTGTTCTAGCAGCTTCTCTTAGACTGTAGCATAGACCATTTTCTTCTACTTAACATTGGCCATTAAGTCCTTCACTGTACAATTCTGATTTTTTTTTTAAGATAAATCTTAGGGGTATGTGACGAGTTTTGATACTTTGCCTTGAGGTTTGAAAAAACATCTACTATTACTTTGCTTCAAAAAATCTGACATGTATTATAGCTTCAATAGTTTATATATGTCTTATGTTCAATTAATGATATTCTGAGCTTTTATATAAGTTAGATACCCAAAATATCCATTTCCCTTTGGCTATTTTTGATTCAATATATATCAAGATGACAAAATTTACAACAAGACTTGAATAACTTAATATGTTAAGGACGTGAAGAAGAATGTATAAAGCATCAAATGTTTTATGTGTTATGTTGCGATAATAGCTTTATTTATTGAGAATAATTGCTTAGTAACTGATAAATAATAAGACCCTTTTTAAATATTATATATATATGTAGAGGATGAGTGGACTTAGCAAATATATGAAGGTAGATTTGTGGATCAAAAGGAGAGGTAGACCATCTAAGATGTGGTTGACATGTTGTATATGAATTGTGTGAAAAAAAGAACACCATTAAGAGTTTAAGAATAAAAGCGGTGACCCGAGTGCGTCAGGGGTTAAGGTGTCTGACTTCTGTGCGGGGGTCCGGGGATTATTCCTCAGTCCCGGCTCTCAGAATTTATCTGTTGCTAAACCCTTCCTTCACCTCTGACAAGAAGTGTTTTAATCACAAACTTGTGAATGTGGGGAATGCCAGGCCTCCACCGTGTTTCGGATCCCACATTAAACTAGTAGGTCTCATTTTCATCTCACTCAATCACCCTATCATTACGTATTAGAGTAAGTGCGTTATAACCCTGAACGGGTAGTAAGACGCAGTGATAATAATAATAATTTAAGGCAGTGTATTCTGTGATAGACATAGGAAAATTGTCAACTACATTATGTGATTCCAATTATCACAAGCTATACAGTAAACCTAGCCAACAGCGACTCGGTAGATGGCCTATTCAGCCGAGTGTGCTGTTATATAATTGCATGAGAAATATGTACATATATTATGATAATTTGCCTGAAGCTATTTAAGGGTGTATTTTAGGAGGATTACACCACACGAGTGCCCAATGTCCACTTTTCGGGATGTAAGACCGCTCTTGCCTGCAAATGATGTGTGCACAGAAAGTAGAAAGCTCGCAGCTGATCTATTAGCTTATTAGTATAGCAACCGCTTAATAACTCCGACTTCTTCCTGTAAACCCACTTGAAATATTTTTAACATTAATAGGAGGTGTGACGGGGAAAAACCAAGACAGAGTTTTCCAAATCATAAAATAGTTATGTTTTATTTAAGGCAATCAGAAAGTAAATACACAACTAATGCAAACATGGACAATATAGCGTAAAGGCTTCTTCACTAAGATCTAATTAACTCTCGGAGTTATGAGATATTATAACATTACTTTTACAATTATCTGGAAATAAAGGGGAAAACATAACAGTTATATGTTTGTTGTAAGTTATAACAGTGAATAATTGACATCGTGGGATTCTATTGTTCTTTCTAAGGGTCCCTCAATTAATAGCAGTTAAGCGCCGCGCAATCAAACAATATTTATCATACATTCTCAAATTAGACCAAAAACGATAAACCTATACGAGTATATAACTTTAATGAAATCAACAACGTGATTTCAAAAAACAATCGTTAGGCCAAAGCCTCTACTCTAACACCTAGTGCCCTGAATACTCCAGTTAAGTAGTCAGTTAAAAAAAAAATAAACTCATATTCTCCAAACATGCGAACTACAAAGAAGGGCGGTTTAGCATGTCTCGCCGAGTACGCCTTGGCGCGATCAAAAATATTATAAAATAAACAAATATACATTATGAATGTATAACAAAACTTAATCAATTGTAAATATCAATATGACGTTAACCCCGTACCCCGCGAAGCGTATTGGTATTGACTGCCACAAACATTTCTTAATTCTAAGTTTTCTATTTTTAAATAAGTCCTAAACGGTAATTTAGGAAAGTCGGTTCCCCATTTAGTCGAAAAATTGCATTTTTGAATAAATAATAGATTTACGGGTCCAGTTCGCCGTCCTCCACCAAGCCCAGTCGGTGTTATATAAGTGACTATTCCAAATATCGCGATCTCTATATTTACAATTATTGTATCCACAGAGTGGCCAGAAGGGAAGGAGGGGGGGGGAGGGAATGATTAGAACAAACGAAACAGCAAAGAAATACGTCTAGTGGCGCCTAGAATGATCCAGGTCCTCCTTGCGGACGGAATGTGATAACTCATCTGGCCGCGTGGAGAGTTTAGTCGTTTCCGGCCAGGCACGGATCGAGACCGAGCAGACAGTTGGTTGAAGGTCCGCCTCAGTCTGTTGTGCAAGTTGGACGGGTGAAGGTCAAGGCTCGGACTTGATGTTAGTTGTTTTTTTATGTTGTAGCTGATCACGCATGTGTCAGGTGAGTGAGACCCATTCGATATAACGTTAACTAGTAATTGTTACATCATCCCCCCCCCCCAAAGGGGAGTCTAGCAGAAAATGTTCTCGGCTGTGGATGGAACGGCAAGGATTCGGGTACCTCCCTGCCATCTGTAGCTGGTATGGAGGATGGTAGTCACACGAGTCCCGGCGAAAGCTTAGACAGTGGCCCTCACAGCCAACTAGCAGACCTCCTTGGCAGTAGTTACCTGACAAAATCCAGGGATGGTCCATGACGGTAGCACATATGCCATGCCCCGACACCTCAACTCCTCATTCCTGACGATCTATTGCCGCCGAGACCCGTTCCTAATGATAACGGTTGTCCTATCTATGCGGTTGACATCTTTCTTCAGAATACGGTACAGTCCAGTATTTAGCGCCAGAAAAGAACCAGAAGGGGGAGGTAGGCGGAAGGAGGAGAAGGACGGCTTTTTGAAGAACACAATAAGACAATTTTACCTAAACACAAATATACAGTCCAAAACTAAGCAAGAACGGTTCAATACGAGTCTAGTCCGTTCGGGGCCAACTGGGTTGGACAATTCTAGGCCCTTTTCATTGAGGTGTCTTCTGCAGATTGCCCAAGGATGGAAAGTCTTTCAAACAAAGGCCCAGTCAATTGTTCACATCTTCTTTTAAAACGGGCGCGCACCGCGCACATTGTCCTTTTCAAAAAGTCCATGGGGTTATAATTTGAAATACCACATTACATATCCCTTACAACATTATGTTAGAAAGTAGGTGGCCCCACTTTTCTAATTGATATTACACAACACACAACACACTATACACTAAAATATATTCAAACTATACAATCGATTACCAAACGGGTACCTTATAACACAGGGCACTGACTTATTTAATCAATGCTTTCTGGTCGACTGACATGTGCCGACGGGTATCCGATGGGTCGGCTATTTCCTTCAGCAGTACAGAGGACGGGCGTTAAGAACTTGTCAATACACCATGGGCCCACTCCACTGTCGCCAGTTTAGGCCGAACGTCTTGTCCACAGCCGAGCTCAGGGGGAAAATTTACAAACTACATTATCTCCAACTCTAAATAATACGGGTACTAAGCCCCGATTGTAGGTCGAAGCCACTTTCCTTGAGACTTCTGTAAATTTCTAAAGGCAAAGTTCACATTCTGTCCTCAAAGGGTGCGGTCATAGGCCTCGACAAAGCGGGGTCGATGTCCCAAGTCGCCAGTAAGGGGGTGGTTCGATCCCTATTTAGGAAGATTGAAGCCGGGGTGGCCCGACTGACATAGTGGAATGCAGAATTGAAACGCAACGTTCAAAAAAAGTCTACATGTTGTATCCAGTGGTGTGGTATTGTGGTGGAAGATGGTAAGCAGCTACTTCATATCTAATTACGGTTAAAGCGCTCTACGTGATTAGGGACAGGTTGTAAGAGCTGGTGTCCACATGTTTCATGCCCAAGGAGAAGCACATGTCCCGAATTGCTTTAGACCTGGGGAAACAGGGCCCATTGTCACTTACGATAATCTGGGTTTCCCTAAAATAGCCCAAACCGCCCTAGACAGGCATTCACCGTCGTCGACGCTTTCATGTCCCTGAGGGGGATCAAAAAATCACAAACTTTGAAAAGCATCCATGGCCAAGCAGGATTGAGTGTTGCCCTGGAGGAGCGAGTAAGGGGCCCTACATAGTCGACAAAAGACTTTCTCCATTGACGCGTACGATGTCTGCAGATGGGATACCTATCTTTAGAATTCTGGTGGAGGGTTTAGCCTTCTGACAGGGTTCCATTTTACGTACCATTCCCTCACGTCTTAGATAAATTGGCGCCAATAAAACGCCTTCGAAACCTTCGGCTCACGTCTTGAGACACCCACCAGTGCCACAAAGCAGAGTCGTGGAAATATTTAAGGAGCATGGGCCTAACTTTCTCGGGGAAATAACTATAATACTTGGTTCTCCCTCTAATATTTGCCACTATGAGTCCTTGAGTATGTGGTAGTTTCCGACGACCTTCCAGCTCTAATCCGCCCCCAATATAACTTGGCCTACAAAAAATCGTCCTCAGGCCTGGTGAGTGCCAATCGAGATAAAGATCAGGAATATGTATTGGATCACACCTAATGTCCCGGCTCCTGCTCCCGTCCCCCGCCCACAGGGGTGAGATCCTCTGACATCTGCGATTGAGCGCATTGCACTACGTTCTCCTTGCCCAGCAACATGATGGGTAGTGGAAATCAAACCTGGAGAGCCTCAAATCCCAGCGCCCTATTTATCCTAACTGTTTGGGATGGTTCCACATCCAGGTGAGAGCCATATTATCGGTGTACAGATCAAAAATTTCCTAAGTTCGAGATAGTCAGACAAAATTCTTGTCCAAAAAACGCAACTAAGGCATTCCTTTTCATAGGTATATATTTTTTTTTTTTCTTTGCCCACATTTAAGGTCCTACTGGCGAAACGCTACCGGCTTACTACCTTCAGGGGTTTGCTGCGAGAGGACCGCGCCAAGCGCTATTGACGAAGCGTCACATGTAATTGAAGGGAATAGGGAAAAAATCCGGCATGCGCAATACAGCAGAAGGATAAGATGGGCGTTTGAGGCTGAGAAAGGCATTGTCTGTTCTTGCCCCACAACAAAGCAGTCACTTCTTCTTAAGGGCGTTAAGGGGGTTAGTACTTCGAGAATGAGGGGAATTTAACCTGGGTTAGTACGCACACATCCCCAAAAACCGAGCCGCGCTTAAGGTTCTTCGGGGTGGGGAAGTCAATATAGGCTTGACGCGCTTCAGGGTCAACAAGCAGGTTTCCCTTGGATAAGTAAAGATACCCAGATACGGGACAAACCTCCTTAGCCCATGTGACCTTTCTGTGGGTTGACAGTGAGCCCAGCCGTAGCGCAACCGTCCTAAACACCTGTTCTACTGAGTAATTGATCCTTGCAGGGAATTGCTTATAAATGCAGTATCGTCGAGGTAGTTGAAAACAAATTTAAAACTTTAAGTCTGTAAGAATATGATCTAAACTTCTGCTTAGCGTCCTGCCCCACAACTGATACCAAGGGGACTCGGGTTAGACTCATAAACCTGCCATGGGGTTAAAAGGAGTAAATTTCTTGGAGGGCTCCGAGAGCGCGACACTGAGGAGCTAGCGTTAAGATCGATGAGACTGTAGTATTTAGCTTTACAATGATGTTGAAAACGCTGACTCGATGTCTCGCATCGGATACGGGTCAAACATAATTTTTTTATTAACTTTCCTTAATGGACTTTGAGACGATGTCCCTGGCCCTTGCCGAGGATAATGAACGCAGGGCTGGCGTACGCGATTTGACGGAGAATCCACCCCTTTTCCTTTCCAGGTCAAAAATTAAATTCCTAAAGATCTCCATTTTAGGAGTGAGCGCTAGGAGTACGCCCTGCACGCAACTGTATGTTGTTCAAGAGCAACAATGTCATAAGGGAGGACTTCACATTTCCCCCATTATCCAGTGATTACGTCGAAACCGGGTTGATTACACCTTGTAATGGCCCTCTCTATCCTTATCCATAGAAACGGGTCCGCGGCGTATCACAAGCAGCAAACAAAAATAAATTCTCCGGGCGCAAAACTATAAGAGACTTCCTGTTTTCCCACATTCAACTTAGCTTTGATATCAAACAAAAAATCTTCCCCAAAATCATATCAAACGGGGTGGAGGACAGGGAGGAGTACATAAAGAACGAGAATTAGACCAAATTTAATGGGAGATTTACCTTACGGTCAACAGCAAACATTGCCATTCGCCATAGAATAAGGTTTTAGGGGCAACGTTTTCACAAAGTTTATCACTATTATTACAATTATCCGAACAAGTTTTTCCACCAAACGAAGGAGTGACTAGATCAGTATAACAAACCAAGCATTTTCACTGGCCAATACTACAGGCAACAACGGGACTAGAACCCGTGTTTAGAACATACAGACGCGGCCCGCACACACGGACACGAGCCGCCTTAAATGTTTACCTCCCTGCATTGCCTCTGTACGTGACCCAATCTATTACAGCGGAAAATACTAGACCTAGATGACGTACGAGGGCGCGCGGCTCCGGGGTTAGAAACCCACGGGGTTCCCCACCCCTAACGTACCTGTACTTGCTACCAAGCGGAGGAGCACCCAAAGATGGACGCAGAATTAGTTGGCCCGGACTTGAACCCATCTGGCCCGCGACTTGCTATGAGGGGCATGCGAGTTTAAAGATATTCTTCTTCCGAGCGAGAAGGCCCCATCAATGTGTGAAGCCAAGGCAATAAGATCTTGGAAGGAGTGATGGTTTGTTCGAGAAAACAAAATGGCGCACTTGTCAGGGGAGATTTACGTTTCCAAATATATATCTACAACTCGGGCTCCTTTAAGTTCAGTGTTAGACACGGCTGCCTCAGTTAATAGAGGGTTTAAAGTTCCTGGAGTGATCATGGGTAGACTGGAACTGAGAACTACTTCCCTACACAACTTCTCTTTAACCCTATTGGCAAAAGCGCGTTCACAATGAGTCAGTTACCGCCTTATGATAAATTGGCATGTATTCCCTGGGATAATAATTCTGTCAATAACCCAGACGTCTTCGTTAAACATAAATGTCAATAAATTCAGGTGCGCTAACAAGTTTCATGCTGGAAGCAAGATTTTACTTCGACAAGAATGTTAAATAAATCCATGTGGTTCTGTCCTTCATACACCGGAATGGATGCGGCCCAAAATGTTCCACACAACCTTGCTTTGGTACTTAGGGTACGCTTAACGGGCACGAGGGGGGTAGGGTAAAGGGGAGAGGGCATAGTTGGTTCGCCCCGGTCCCTGTCCTTCCCAAGTAGCCGAAGCCCCCCTAACTCGCACAACCGGGATCTCAACTCAACCACCGTAGCGTGGGGTGGAACAGGGATAGACCAAAACCTGGAGCTCGGCGAGGTGTTGATCGCGCTAAGTTTGTACACGTCCGATCTCGTCTTGTGGGACTTGTCGTCAGGATTTAGTGGAGGTGCCATGGTCAACGACAGATATGTAACTGAATAATATTAAGTATTAATAAAATATATTTAAGCATTGGAAACAAACCCGTGGAAATATTTATCTCCAGCTCAATTCTCCACACACGACCTACTCTCACAAAACCTAGAACCATAAAACTTAAACCAAAATCGAATCCACGGAACCATGAAACCAGGAACCTTAGAACCATGCTCTGTACCACTTTGTAACCCTTGAACTTTTCTAAACTTTATTAGATTGTGTGCACGGAAATCCAGACAATAAGTTTACCCAATCATAAAAATAGTTTGTTTTTAATTTAAGGACAATACAGAAAGTAAATAAACAAAACTAATGCAAACAAGACAATATAGCGTAAGCGCTTCTTCGCACTGAAGATCTAAATAACTCTCGGAGTTATGGATATAACCTTACTTTAACATATATCTGGAATTAAATGGGGAAACATACAGTTATATGTTTGTTGTAAGTTTTATAACAGTAGAAACTAATTGACATCGTGGTGATTCTATGGTTCCTTCTACGGTTCCCTCTATAATAGCGTAAGACGCGCAATCAAACCAATTTTTATCATTCATTTAATACTGTAGACAAAAACGATAAACATTCAGAGTATTTACTATAATGAAATTAACAACGTTGTTTTCAAAACAAAACGTTAGGCCAAGCCTCTACTCTTAACACCTAAGTGCCCTGATTACTCCCAGTTAAATGGACAGTTAATAAACTCCTATTCTCCAAACATGCGAAACTACAAGAGAAACGGGCGGTAAAGCCTGAATCGCCGAGTACGCCTTGGCGCGAATCAAAAATATTATAAATTACAAAATATACATTATGAATGTGATAACAAAACTTATCAATTGTAACTTTCAATATGAAGTTAACCCCCGTACCCCGCGAGCGTCATTGTATTGAACCTGCCACTACATTTCATATATTCCTAAGTTTTATTTATAATAAGTCCTTAACAGGTTAATTATAGAAAGTCGTTTCCCCATTTAAGTCGACAAATGCAAATTTTGAATAAAAATGATTACCTTGGTCCACAAGTCGCCGTCCATCACAAGCCCAGTCGGTGAATAATAAGTGAATATCCAAAATCGCGAACTCTTATTATACAATTATTGGCATCCACAGAGTGGCCTGGAAAGGAAGGAGGGCCGGGGGGAATGATAGAAACAACGAACAGCAAAGAATTACGTCTAGTGGCGCCTAAGAGTGATCCAGGTCTCATAGCGACGGAAGTGATTATTCGTCTGGCCCGGCGTGGAGTTTATTTAGTCGTTTCGGCGGCCAAGGATCGAGACGAGCAGACGGTTGGTTGAAAGGCTCCGTCAGTCTGTTTGTGCCAGTGTGGGGGTGAAGGTCAAGGCTCGGGCTGATGTTAGTGTTTGATTGTAGCTGATCACAGAGGTCGGTGAGTGTAGACCCATCTCGATATAAACGTTAAATAGTTAACTTGTTACACTCCCATATTTAGTAGTATAGTCTTTGCTTATAGTAGCGCCTTAAACATGTTGGTATCATATCTATTATGTGTACGTGCAACGGTTAAGCTAAATACCCGTTTTCATTTCTTTATACAGATACCAATTACAGCAGGATTAGCCATTTAATTTATTTGTACTTAGTCGCTCTTGCAAAGGGCTGAGAAACTTATTAACATTGAGTCCGTGAAGTTGTGCGGTTATTATCGCCTATTATGGTGGTACTATAACTAATTCTTGCGTTGGTAAGGCGCGTAGTAATTTTGATGGTCTCTGGTTCGAAATCCAATATAGACACGCAGATATATCAGCACAACGACCTTACAAACTAACTTAGCTATATACAGATTATTCACCACGTTAAAAAGCAACCCACGCAGTTATGGAGAGTTTGAGCCCTGTACCACAACTATTTTTTGAGGAGGGCGTTAGTGATTTTCGAGGATGATTTTTCCACTTCTCCCTCCAACAGTTGGATATTTGTGAGGGGTGAGTGAGCTGACTTGGGCGGGGATGCCTCCACCAAGTTCCTTCAAGTTGGAAGTGTGTTATGTGAGAGAGCTGTTGGCCAATACATGTACACTTTCATGGGATGTAAAAGCTGAAACTGCCGTTTAAGGGAGTTTACGATCTGTCTTGCATTGTGAGGTGTCTATTATGAGGAACACAAATGACCTCCTCAAGGTGAGTGGAGGCTTATTGCTCGGTAAGTTACCCCACAGAAGGTAATGACCGGGGGAGGGAGAAACCAGGATGAACAAATACACGGCTACTGTTGGGGAGGGGTTGGGGCGGGAAAAGTGAAAGGACTTGAGTTGGTCATCAGGAGGCCGCGAGCCCCTGCTGGAGGAAGCTTTGCGTCATTTTCTACGGTCAGCCGGGGGAGAAAGTCGTGGAGCGCGAGGCCCGGGTGGCTCTATTGCTTCTACGTCCTAAACAATCATTAATAATTAATCAGCAGGAACCAACATGTCCAGGGAGCGGCTCACAGTTGTCCTCAACATGTGTCTCGCGTACTCCCTGATACACGCATGCCCCAAACGATGGCTGTTGTTCGGGTCAGAGCCTTTGTTACAGAAGAGCCATGTTCATTCTCAGGCCTGGCAGCCGTTCGTAACGCCAAGCCCTCGTGCCGATCCCTACTGCTGAAACGGTCAAGGATGTGATGCCCATAAAATAAACTACACGCCCTCCTAAAATCCGACACCTCTAATCCTACCAATTAAGTAATTTAACAACCAACATGTACGGCGTATGCCAGCAATTTAAAAAAACTTCGAACTCTATTCCTAATTCTAACAATAATTAATTAACGTAATTAATTAATTAATCAGCAAGATCCAACTAGTCCAGGGTTTGTTGGCTCTAGGGGAGGGGAGGAGGAGGGAAAAGATGTTCAGGGGGTGGGGGGCGCGAGCAGGGGGCCCGAATAACGGTAAAAGCACAGGTGTGACGTAGTGGGATAGGTGGGCGTGTAGATATACACTCACAGGCTTCGTGACCAGATTAATTTTGGAGCTAGCTAAAAATAATAATCTTGAGATGACCGTGTGATGGTGTACGATACGAAACATATTCAACAATAAGCAATCACTGTATTCAGAATAATACTTGCATGGAAACAGCGTGATATTAGAAATCTTTGGTCGAAGTTGGAATATAGAGGACAAAGAAGTCTCGTATACAAATTTACTTATTTAGTTACTTAAACATATCTTTGGTCCCGTGCTAACAACTTCGATGTCTTCAAAACACTGACACCTACAAGCTATGTCTGCCAGGGTCATTTTTATTTGTGTTGCACCAAGCCTTACGGGTATAAGAGGGAATTATTTTAACCCAGGTTTGATAAAATGATTAGAATACAAAAATAGATTTATATATAACGAAAAATAAATGATTATGTTTGATTACAATAGATATACAAAAATATAAGATAGAAGTTCAGATTAAAACTGTCTGTTGCGACACGGGCAAGATCAAATTGCAGTAGCTTTTGAAGAGCACTTCGTTCAATAACAAAACAGCTGGACTGACGCCAGACTACAGTCAGATGATTACTAAAAGAAAACCTGTGAGGTAATTATCAACAAACGTTAACTGGAAAATGATATACATATGATATTATTAACTCATTTATAATTTAAACTAGGCTTGCTTGATTGGGACTTAAGAAAACTCGTTAGAGGACATTTTTAATGGAATAGCAATGAAAGGTTACCTGATTTACCTTCGGTAGATGGTTAACTTACGGGTGTCATCACAAATAGAACTATGGCCGGTCCTTTCCCTATTGGTACTTCCAGAGCATTCAATAGTACATGTTATTTCTGACCATCCTGGGGTACAATACTAATATAAATTCCATACAATTCTTCATACTCAGTCAATAGGTGCAAAAACGGGCAAAGAGCAAAAGGGGTATTATTGCGTGGACCCCATATGGAAAACAAAGCGGAGTTCCGCGCTTTTATACACCCAAATTATACCACACGCGAGCGTAGGAACAACGATTATTCAACATATATTGATACATTTACCCAAACTAGGTCTAGATAAAGGGGGAATTAGACAACTGGTTTGTTAGCCATAAAAACAAGTGTTTAGTCTTAAGGACTCGAAAGAGAAACTATAGAGCTCGTTGAGTAATAGCAACCATTTGGACTAGACTTATTACATCGGAGCTCAAGGCTGTTTTACTTATTTTGGAATTTTGGAGTTTTTTGTTTATGTATTTTGTCAAGTGAAAAAATTGTAGACTAAAAAGTGTATAGGCCCTAGGCATGTGCCTAGTCGCATAATGGATTAAAGTGTCCCTTTTTATTTATAACTATCAGGTGCTTTAAATAGCAAAAATAAATTAATTTTATTAGTTGTAAGTGGCTTTTTGTTCACGTATCGACGGCGTTCAGCAATCCTGACCGGATATTGGTGGGAAGAGATAGTTTACACTCCACCTGCTGATTTACCAACCAAGTGATTCAGCTGTAGAGCATTTGGATCAGGAAACTTGCAAACCACTCAGAACAACAGTGAGTGACCATCAAACCATTTTAAATAAACTTATGCAAACAGCGTTCCTTTTAAGAATGTTAAAAATAAATAGGAAAAAATCTTACAATTTAAATCAAACGGAGCAAAACTCTAAAGTTCAGTTGTAAAAGAGCAGACTGATCACTCAAATAAATGGTGTATAATCCTATTATATCTATGTTATATATAAACCAGTTCCAAACTAGGCTTTGTAGACCTGTCTCACTAATCTACTCTCACCGCTCAGACATGTCCGAACGATGCTAGCACTATAATGTGCCTGACTACCCAGCTAGAAACGCACCTAAAAGTGATGTCCACAGATGTGGAACCTACCTCTTCGGACATGCCATTCAGAGTTGTCTCTCCCTCGTGTCGCACTCCGCAGGCCTGCCCTGTACCCTTTATTATTGTCATAAGTTGTGTCGCTACCTTACCTGACATCTGGTATAACTATTATATCTCGTACGGTCACTCTCCGCGATCAATATACCACCTACATTCCACGCCAAGAGACTCACACTACCGAGAGTTTCGTCACACACTCGCGACGAGCGCTCTCTCCCATGATTCTCAGCTAACTATCCTATGGGCCCCCCCCCCCCCCCCCCCCCCCCCCAATGGCCCTTCAGAAAGGTCTTTCTCCTGCAGCTATTTTCTGACCTATCAGTGGTGAGTCATGAGTAGGAAGAATAAAATTATCATAGTTTATTTACTATTAAATAATAATATAATATAAATAGAATGAAGTGTACAGAATTTTCGTGGAGGTAGAAATGGACAATTCACATCACAACGCTGTTTAAGGCGAGGGCCCCGCGATGCTTAACAGCTTATTATGTACCACACTTGTTGGGGGTTTGAACCGGATATTAGTTCCGTGTTCATGTCATTTTACCTGGAGTCGGATTCAAGTATGGTGCTTTTTAATCTCTCTCTATCTTGCACGCAAATGCGGGTGTGGTTTCACTACCTTGTCCTTACCTTTAGAGTAATTTCATTGTTTCAAAATAAAAGTAATTATGTTTGTCACCGAACCTATGTTCAACCGATAATCATTTGAGCTGGAGACCCCCTAACTGCCATAGCGGGTGGCAGCCAGTGGGCCAGGATTCGAAACCCCCATGCGTTTAGTTTATTGTGAGAGTGCCGTCTTAGGACCTGGGGGAGGTTCAATTTTTCACTCCGGCTCAAAGTGGGCACTGCCGTCTAAATGTCAGGCTCGTTCTATTCTGGCGGGGGTAGGTCGGAATAAGGGCTATAGGGTTGATTTTTGTGCCGATGTAAAGGTAGCGGAAGAGGGTCCTGGGTTTAAGAAGACTAAATATTTTACTATTAAAACTAATGTCGATTTCGATGTGGGTAGTTAGTAACCGTTAGTTTCATGTTGAGCTAAACACGAGGACGGGGCGCTGAAGGTTAGAACCTCAGGTTGGTGTGAACTGGGTTGGTTTGCACTCTATAGATACGCAATTCTGGCGTATAACACTAAACGGGTAGTAAGACGCGGTGTAATTATAATAATAAGAATAATGAATAATAATAATAATAATAATAATAATAATCTCGCAAATTCGGGTTTAAACTTCTCAATTCTTATACTTCAGGGTTAATTAGTACTCTAAGCGCATAACCCGAAAGGGTAGTTAGACGCGTTGCTAAAAATGTGTCAAGTTCGTGTGCTTATAAATAATTATGTGCTCGCCCCCGATCACGTTTGAGTATTCATTTATTTTACGAGAACAGGCTATGGGAAAGGTCAGGGGGTTTGTTCCCACAGAAGTTATTTTTGGCAGGTTAAAAATTCTCATAAACGTTTTCCACTTACTACTCTGGGAAATTGAGATTTCTTAGTAAGGTATAAGTTATTCAGCCTTTATTCTTTCTTTTGTTAAATATAAACATGAGAACGATGGGAGGCAGTGTTTGTGTATTGTAAACAGACATTTTATGTTTTAATAAATATGAGGGTGAGCTAAACAAATCCATGGTATTGTTCAATTTAAAAATTAATATTATAAGATTCCTCATCAGATCGAGCGTTTTTAGGGAGGTTATTCTAATAGACTTTCCATTCTCCTTCCTTGCAAAATGTGGGTGCACTTCTTCTAATTTTGGTTTGCAGTTCTAAGTGGCTAATTGTTTTGAAGTGAATATAACATATAACTACACTTATTATGTCAACAAAATATTGTCCTCAGATTAAATGATATTTAATATTGTATTTGATATTACTTATGAATTTACGTTAAAAGTTATATATGATTCATAAAAATATTAATTGCGACAATTAATTTCTTTGTTGTTTAAGTGGTAATTTGTTTTGAGTAAATATTATTTACTATGTCAAATATATAGTTTCAGCATTAATTATATTTAAAATTTTATTTAATTTACTAGCGGTGTTTTTTAAAATAATGGTACATCGGTGGTATAGTGCATTGACGCGATTCTTTTCGATGTAGAGCAGTGGTAGAGGACGGGGGAGTTCGAGTTCTAATCTCGGTGAGTAAACTAGGAGTGTTTTCCGCACGCCCTCTACGCAAATGTGGATTCAACTTCCAAATCCGGTTGTACTCGCGGATCTGCTTCTTCTTTCAATCTGTAGTAATATTTGGGTTTGGTTGATGTTTACGTAGAGATAGCCAACCTCGTAAAGCATGTTAACTCTCTAACAAAGAGTGCAAAAGCTATAAGATACGCTTCGTGTGAAGAAGTTGGCTAACGCGCCAGATTGTGTTGTGCTAGACTACCGAGGATGGGGGAGATAGATGTTTGTATTCTCGGTCGGGTGAACTGGAAGTGGTTTTTCCACTCTCCCTTCACCGCACAAAGCGGTGCAAACCTTCCTCAAATCTTAGTTCCATTGTGTAAATAGTACTCCAAGCGTATTATAACCGAAAACAGTTAGTAAAGACACGGTTCTAAAAGGAGCAATAGATAACAAATTGGCCTACCAATAAAGGACAAGTGGTAATCACTGCTTATGTGGCCGCATGGTCTAGATCTACTCTCACCATTAAGCTATAGATGCTGATGACCGGGGAGACGTTTTTCGTATCTCTGCCGGTTGTACTGAGAGAGGTAGTTTGAACCCATACCTGCACTTGAAAGGTTTTGTCTTTTGATTTCTCCCTTCATAGTTAAATAAGTACAGTAACACAAATAATTTTATATATCGGTAGTCACCGGGTTTATAAGTCGTCAGGTCGCACTAGATTAACTTGACGGGCGAAAATAAGCTGTTGTAAAGTCCGAACAGGTTAGTAAGATAAACGCCAGTTAGAAAAAAAAAACTGTTTATGTGTAGATTACATTTTTTTACCAAAGGGCTTTTAGAAAATACCAAAACTTTCTGCCAACATTTATTAAAATTACTATATTTCGGTGATATTTTATAGTATTAATAGTTTATCAAAATAGGTTGCTGCAGATCTTTGTCTTGAGTCTTAATGGGAATACGTGAAATTAGCTCAGAGGCTTTCTAGTTGTTCCTTTGAAAATGGGACTGTAGTTCAGCGAGGACAGTGCATCGCTGTAATGGTCATCTCTAGACTCGTTCTTAATCAGTTGGGGTGAAGTAGGAATAAATCTCAGATATTGGGATTTTCGATCTGTTATTCTATTTTTAATTATTGAACTAGCTTTTACCCGTCACGGCTTCGCCGCTAATATTTATAAATCTTTTAATTTATTAACTTAATGTTTTGGGTTTTTTTACAAATAAAATTTTATTTTTTCAAATATTCTATGTGTTTTTCTCAGTTCGGCTGTAAATAATTCTTTGCCGTATTTATTTATTTTCACTTTTAAATATTTCGTAATAAAGAATATATATTTTTGAAATTTTAGTTATATATTTTTTTTAATTTTAAAACTTCATAAATTAGTAGATAAATAGTTACATAAAAAAATTCGAACTGTATATCTATAATCACATCATCTTTATTATTTATTAGTATGAAACTACGTACACTAATTACTAGTTACGTTAATTACAAAATATTAAATCACAAATTTTTAAAATAACATTGTTCAATACTTTATAATCATATATTTTTATTATTTAAAATCAAGGTTGGGGATAGTCCTATTTGTTATTCCATGGACAATATTCTATCAACGTACAAAGTTTCATTCGAATTCCGTTGAGCAGGTTTGCTGTGATTGAGCAAACAAACATCCAAACACACAACTTTCGCAGTTTATAATTTTAGTAAGATATATATAGTTTCTTATCTTGAGTGCCGGGGACAAGCCCGTCTGGGATTATCGCATATTTATATTAATGGAACAGGAATCTTAATAATAAAAGGAAGTTTGTCTATGTGTGTGTTTTGTGTGCGATGCACGGCACGGCATGGCAAGAGATCTAAATTTCTAAGATAGTTGTACGGGGAGGGGTGGCGAATGATACTCGAAGCTGAATTTTTATATTAGCTTTTTAATTAGGCTATTTTTAACAAATACCATAGTGGGTCACGAAACAACGCAGTGTGAGATTGCCTAGTTATGAATAATTTAAAAGTTAAGTGTGCAATCATTTGCGTGAAAACCATTGGGAAAAAAACCCATCGATTATCCAACCATATTTGAACCCATCACTGCAAAAAAATAAAAGATAGGCCATTGGGTAGCAATCTACCGTCACAATGCATTGTATAATAATTTTTATATACGTGCATAAAATGGTAGCATGGTCTAAGGCGTTACTAAACGGCCAATGGACAGAGTGATCGAGGTTTGAAGCAAATACGGGTACACATTCTACCTGGCATAGAAACATCTGTTCAACCTGCAAAACCTCATCAGACATTGCCGTGCTAAATATATCGAGGTTTTAAATCGGTTGTGCTTGCCGTCTAAATGTCGGTCATTAATTTGTGGAAGATGGTTGAATAGAATTCCAGCGGTGTAAACTGTAGATATTTCTCCCTCGGAACATTTTCTTAATCATCCTACACACGTTTTGCCGAAGGGTACGTGTCATCCATATAGTTATGGTGGTGGGGGGGGGGTGGAGTTCATGGGTTAAAATCTTGCTCGGGTGAGTGGGGTGGTTTTATACTCTCCCATCTCCTTGTAAACGGGGAAAACATTCTCCTCAATCCTCCGGTGCAATGACTGATACTATATCCGCACATGTCAACGGACGAAACCAAACAACCATTTTATAAACTTGTGGTGGGGGTATAGCTGCCAAGACGTTGAGTCAACCCCCTTCCCCGCGCCCTGGTCCTCCTGCGCATACGCCCCCCCCTCCCCTCCCCCCATACCACCCCCCCCCCTTCTCCCCCCTCCCCCAAAACCCCCCGGCCAGTGCCCCTTTTGGTTCCCCCCCGTCAACCAACCCCATCCCCTCCCCCCTTCCTTCCCCGCCACGCCCCAACAACGGGCCCACACGCTCTCTCCAGTATAAAACCGCCACTCTTAAAACAAATGTTATAGAATAATAATAAGAATCCATCCCACCCCACAATGGGGGTTGTGTTACGACACGGGTAAAAACAATTGCAGTGGGGGAGAGTTGACAGGGTCACTGATCCTAGCTCACGGTTTCAAGGTCACAATTTATTCCTGTCTTGTTGAGCTGCAAGCTGGCGCCAGTCATCAGGGAAACCAATTGCCTCATAGAAGGGAGAGGGGTTGCGACATCATTCAAGGTCGTGACTCATTCCTGTCTTGTCGAGTAACAAACTCTGGCACCAGTCATATGGAAACCAATTGCCTCATAGAAGGGAGGGTTTGCGACCATCATCTCAGGTCGTGAACTATTCCTGTCTTGTCGAGCCACCAAACTGGCCACCAGTCATAAGGGAAAACCATTGTCACTAGAATACCAGGAAGTAAACCTTTGCGGCACTTGAAGGAGGTCAAACAGTCACTACTCCATGGTCTTTCATAAAGATATCCAGAGGGGAAAGGGGGCCCAAACTTTGAGGGGGAGGGGAATGCACCTGTACTCAGCCAGGGATATAATTAACAGCCAATCACAGCGCGTGTTCCCATTTGTCCTACACATACAAATCGTGGAGTGGGGGGGGGGGACATGAGGGTGGGGGTGGGGGGAATCCACCAGCCACCAGTGGTCACGTGTCGGCTCTAAGCCATCAGCGTCGAATACCAGGCTGCATCGCACTACTGTCACCTCCGATGTAATTCAAATGAAACATTTTTCAAATTTTGAACTTTTAATTACCTACTGTTCATACAAATATAGAACAGAAATCAAACACATAGCTTAGAAAATTTTTTTGAGAATATACCAAAAACTCTTTACCTTATAGGGTCCATAAAAAGTAATACTCACTTACTTTTTATTTAGATGATTGTTTGTGACTTAAACATAGAGTAAACAAAGTAATAATTACCTAGGTTAAGTTACATTTTATGCTAATTTAATGTTATACTATAAATGTGGTTAACGTTAAGTTTGTATAATTATTTAGGGCTTTGGAAAATGGCATCACCCACCTGCTCCGGTGGCTGCATGATATAGGCGTGCACTCTCGCAATAGTATAGGATGCCAATTACGGGAAGATCAGGGTTTGAATCTGGTTCCAGTGTATGGGGGTGGTTTCCTCAAAATTGTTTTCCACTCTATTTATCTCTGCACATGTGGGTCAGTTTATCTTTATTCACCCTTCCTCACTCCTAAGCACATCAGCGTATTTAGTTACGTGTGATATAAATGAATAGATTATTAAGACGCGGCGCTTAGAATAAACCCCATTTAATGTTATTTACCAACAAAAGGTTTAGAGTAATATACTAACGTAGTAGTTTTTATGTTGTTAGCCTTAAATTCAGAAAATGAAAAATACTACAAATGCATAAAACTATTACATAAACTTTATTGTTAGTCTTGTCCATCATACATGAGCACGGTACATGGTTGGGTTTGATAGCACAATGGGGCCAATGGGAATATTGGTTGGGCTAGCACGGGGGCGTGCTGCGCTCTGTTCGGGGGATGGTAAAGGCGAAATTTGACCTGCTTTCCAGTGGATATTGCCATTAATGCTATGCTTCGGTAGCGTGGAATCTGTGCAAACAAATAAGTAAGTCACTTAAAGATATTTTTAGTCCATCACTGTTTGGCAGTTTGGGTTGAAGGTGGTCCATAGTACCTCACCGTCGTCTCATCCCCTTTGGCCATCGTTCTGAGTGTGAATGCAGTATCTCCGTAAGGCTTACCGCACTGTGGGGCCAACTCCTATGGCACCTCCATGACATGACATGCTGTGCAGCTGGCGTGGGACGCGCAAAACTCCCTCGCCCCGTCATCAACCCGTTGGCACATGGTGTTATCGTTTCTGCTGTGGGTCTACACTGAATTTGGCCATAGGGCGATGTCTGGAATGGAATTGGTTAACACCATTTGTGGTTACATACGTACAAGATGAGGTACACATGTGCGTTCATCGGGGGTGAATTACTGAAGCACTTGGATGTATTTTAGGGCGTGGAGTTGAACTCCGTGGTATCCTGTCTGTAAAATACTGCGACGCTTAGGAACGAACAGCGACAATGTCAGTACATGGGCCCCTTCGACACAAATGACCTGCAAGTTGGCTTAAATATAATATTAATCAGGTTTTGTATCATAGTAATTAAAATAAAGATAAGGATGAGTGCAAATTACCTCGAACCCTCTCTTGATGGTGGACTGTCCTC
Source organism: Timema cristinae (assembly GCA_039000515.1). NCBI lineage: Eukaryota > Metazoa > Arthropoda > Insecta > Phasmatodea > Timematidae > Timema > Timema cristinae. The sequence continues at coordinate 8,901 of JBCFYV010007842.1, read as the reverse complement.
TGGACCTCCCTTCGACCTTAGCCACCACGGTTCTGGGGAGTGCCAATCCGCACCCCCACTCTGTGTATTTACACGCGGGGACCAAAAAAGAAATTCATTACCCCCGTCCTCAAAAAAATAAGCTCAGAATAGCGATGAAGTAAATGTTTTGCATAGTTTCGTACTAGCCTCACACACCCCCCTCTGACTTTATTGTTAATTTAACCTAGATTTTATATTTCCTACCACAATACATCGCTATATAACATGGCAAATCAATCGTTGATATTTACCAGAAATATCATTCTTTCACTATGTGCAGGTAGGTGTCGTTCGACCAATATCTATTGGTACATTTTTCTTATCTGCTTAATTTATTTATTAGCTCATATTTCTTTTTTATAAAAGATTACATGCCAGAATGTTAGTGACGAATTTGCGCCTAATTAAAGCAATGGATCTTCCCTGAAATATTTAATTAGCAATTTGGACTACGTGATATTCATTTGCTCCATCGCTTTTTAAGGCAGGCTTTTTATTTTTGAAAGAACCTATGTGGTTTAAATTAATGTGTTTTTGTCATTAAATCATGGGTTCACAATGGAATTAATTTATGTTTTGGTGATCAAATAAAGGTACCGGTTACTGTACCTTATAATCATCCTGAAAATTTAAATATAGCATTATTCGTGCTATCACTTATACATAATATATAAACATATAAAATATAGTTTTTATATTAATTTTACATATAATCTTTATATAAATATTTCATCTATTAATATATATTGTATGCTTACATTATATATACGTCAATATTGTTCATACAAATTATTTACTATACATATATTATATTATTTTTTAATACTTTATCTAATATTATAAGTCACTAAGCATTTTCCCACATAAGTATTATATATAATATAATAGCTACAATATTATATTTACACAACTCCTATATAATATTATTATTATATATGTATATATGATATATGTAGGTTATAAAATTATATATAATCAATACATATTACCTGTTTAACTATACTATTTTATAATAATATTATTATTGGCTATAATAAATATATATAACTATACAACAAATACTACATTTTTAGTATATATAACATTAAAATTTTTTTAAAATTAATATATAAATGCACCATTTAAAATACATTATTACAATAAATATAGTATTCTAATTTTTTGTCTTCTATATTAATAATTATAATTAAAACTATATTTACATACATCTATATACATACATACATTACCATAATCACATCGTTCCCTACGGGGTAGGCAAGAAACTGTCCATTATAGCTCAAAAAATAACTCCGTACCCAACCCATCCTCCCCAAACTTTCCCCACAGCTCCCTTTACCCATGCATAATCCTTCAATTCAACAACATTTTACACACCAAGTCATGCATGCTCTTTTATTCTTAAAATTCTTTTGTTTTTTTTTTTCCACATTCGTCTACAACATTTTGCACGTATTGCATGGCCTACTCTTCCATTGATCCACACCACTCTACCTTCAATATATTTACGTCATAACTGGAATCCACACTCTTCCTCGCAACATGCCACAGCACCAGTGAGGGCTTCTTTCAAATTGACCTATTATATTCCTTTCAAACCCTACTCCTGCAGCACCCATTCATTACTTACTCATGACTGTCCACACAAGTTTTTTCACATTTCTTATATATCTCATGCCTATCCGCATTCACTTTCTCCTGTGATTCTCTTGGAAAAATCCACGCTGTACATCTATACAACAATTGTTGCGCGTTAACAGACTTTTAAACACGCCTATTTTTGCTTTTATATAGTACTTCAGTCTTTGCGATAGTCCAACATACATCCAACTAACTCTCTGAAATGCATTCCCTTCTCTAATTTCACACAATCCTACTATTTTTACTGAACATTCTGCGCAGATACACTGCATCACTCTCTTGTTTAACGTTTTACATTTATACTAAGCTGAAATACATTTCCTAACAGTTTTTATCATATACTATCACCTTAGTTTTGGAGACATTTATAGTAAGATCCATTCGGTCTGTCACCATATTCATCTTAATTTAATGCATTTATGCAAGTCGCCTTTAATCTCTGCTAATCAAGCCGTAGGGGCTTTTCCTAATAAAACGAAAGTGGACGTCTTTTTTCGTTTACTTGGAATTCATAGTACTAACTTAAAAAAATAAGTTTAATATCAGGATTAGAAAACCAACTAAACCATCACGATACTAAACTTACTAAGACTATTCTAACTACTCACCTAACTCACAAAAAACTTAAAAATCATTCACGCGGTCACAGTTACTTATAGCACTTACCTATCTCCAGACAATCTGTTCGAAAAACTCGCCACTATTTATATTTTCGCAAAACTGTAACAGTTTAGTGGTGGACTAGTTTGGACCCCCGTCCCTTTTATATACTTAAACATATCCCGTCTTCTATTCTTATTTATTTGCCAACTTATTTTATGAATATTCTCCGAATAGTTTCAACAGAAAGGTTTTTGTCGTTCCTAATCATCAAGATTTTATCTACTAGCACAGTCACCTCACATTCACAAATACTTCGATATTTCTTAGCTAATTTAGTTTATCAAAGCTTTATTCGTCTGACTAATGAACACCAATCACAACATTTTTTTTAATGTATATAAACAATAAATGGTGTACAAGCTATCTATATACTTGATCTAATGTTTTGTCTAAACCATGTTTAAGGATTTTTCTTGTCAAATTTTTGGGGAGGAATATCCCTCATAGACTTATTCATGAAAACATTAAACAACCATGGAGCTAATACCACCAACCTTTGTTTAAAACCATGTTTAATGTCAAACCATTCGCTCACAAATCTCATCTACTAACTCACGGTTTATTTCATTAACACAACATAAATTATTTACTAGCCATGCATACCAGGACCATACTTTCTGAGGATATTCCATAAACATATTCCTATTCACACTATGTTCCTCTTTCTTCAGATCAACAAATACATAATACACTTTCTTCCTTAGTGCTATGCATTTCTCAATCAATTGTTGCATTGCATATATATGACCATGCAATCTTCTACCTGCATGGAATGAACCACATTGCACACACCAAATTCTTGCCCGTAGTTCTTTTAAGCCCCCTCTAATTTAAGACTTTCCCAAAAAATTTTGTCTGTGAATATTCATGAAACTAACTTTCCTATAGTCTATAATTTACTCTTATTGCCCTTCGCCTTTGTACAAATGAATAATGACAGCATTCTTCTGTCATTATGGAACATTTAATCCCAGCAACACACATTGATAACAACTCACACTTTTGGTAAGTAGTACCATGCCACCCGCTCCTGAGCATTTCAATTGTAATCCAATCTACGCCTCGCTTTACCAATCTTGAACACTGCCATATCTTATTTAACACCTCTAGCCTACGTTAATTTCTTCTTCATAATAAACATTTTCCTTACTTTTCGCTAACTGTCTCTAGTTTTTGCCAACAATGCTTCAAAATATTGATATGTAAATATATTATTTTGGATAATAGTTCTAATATTTTCGTATCTAAGTGTAAGGGCAAGTCTATCCAGTATACAACTGCACCACCAGCTCAGAGATGTCAATTACTTGGAACAGTTTCTGGAGAAATTAGGTCGTTTGGGAGTACAATGCAGTAGTGCCCCCCTCTTAGTTGTGATTTGGTTCCGGTAGGCTAAAAAATGCACAGACAGCTCTACTTGTTCATCTGGGGGGCATTCATGTGGCCTGCAGATGATACAGCCATCATATTTGCGCTGCGCTCTTCTTCACTAGAAGGATGCCATGGTCAGGTATATTCTATTAACGTCTCTTGGTTGAACAAATGAGCTATATCATTTTTCTTTAATGAACTTAACTCTTTGAGTAGGGGGAAAAGACATTTAATTTTAAAATGCAAAAGTTTAAAGAAGAATTTTTTTCATATTCTTTTCTTTCCTAAAAACAGAATTTGAAACGTTTATTGCTTTGTGATTTTAATTTTTAAACATATTTGGTACGCGAATTAAATTATATTAACCGCGCAATCGTTGAACACATCCCATTTGATAGTAATATTTTAATATAGGTTCCTTAAGGGCCGAATGGTATCAGACGTCACTCTCGCAATAGACTGACATTGGAGTTCAATCTCACTCAGGTGTAATGAGGGTGGGTTTTCCATAATTATTTTCTACTATCCTCCAAAGGAAAATAGAAGGTACACTTCCTTGAATTTCAACTTGTAATACCTAGAAAACAATTAGTGTAATTATTACATATGTGTATAACCCAAATCAGGTATTAATATAAAAATAGATTATAATAGCTAATACACTTAAAAAGCAATGCAAAAAAAAAAAAACCAAATAAATTTCATGAAGGGATACAATGTGAATCTCATATAATTATATGTAAAATTGTTCGAGTACTTTAGTTATTAATGATATAAAAGAGATACAATCACTTTTTAGTGAGTTAAGTCCAACATTTTAATGAAATGAGATTGAAAAAGATTAAATTTTTCGAAGTAGTTTCTTCACCTTTATCTATTTTTTTGTTATTTATTTACCATATCAGGGGAGGTATTCACAGAAATTTTACTAGTTCCTTGGGACTAAAATACCATAGCATTTGGATTATATCAATATTTAAATATTAAGACTTAAATTTTCTAGCAATGTTGCGTTTGGGTTCATTCTTCTATTAAGTGCTTTAAGTACTGGAGATCATTTCGTTTGACAACGTGGTCTAACGCGTCTTCTCTCACAGTAGGACTAGGACTTTGATTTTACGAGAAGATTAGAGATTCGAATCTCGTCGGGTTGTACTGAGAGTGGATTTTTTCCGAAATGGTTTTCCCCTCTCCTCCCACGTAAATGAGGCTACACTTTCTATACGTATAATTACCTAATACTTAAAAAAAACTTAGCGGAATTTAGTACACTGAGCGTATAACCAACGTATAGTTAGACGCGCGCTAAAAAAAATACTAGAAAGTCCAGGATCGCTTTTACTAAATTCACCCTCTTTGTCTCCATTGCCATTTTCACGCTCCTTTTAATGGAAAATGATTTTCAGGAGCATTGAATTGGAATCTTACTCACTGTCTATGATAAAGCAGATTACCACTTTCCATTTATTTAGAAAAGGTAAGCCTATATAATTATTATGTAGTCACAGTCATTGTTCAAGGCATGTTTGTGATTCCATGAGGACATTCTCTGGGGACTTTTGTACAACAAACTTTTGCCACATAGTATGTCTTTATGTTTTTAGTTTATAATATTTAGCCCCGCCCTAACTCCGTTCGGGGTTATACGCTTTAAGTTACTAATTACGCTAATGGATAAGGAATTGGAAGGTTGATTTAGAGGAAGTGAACCGCATCATTTGCGTGGAGGGAGTAGTGGAAAACCATTTAGGAAAAAACAACCCCCAGTTCAGCCGACGAGATTCGAACTCGATGTCCCCGTCTCAGCAGTCGATCAACACGACTAGCGCGATAGCAACTACGCCACCGATGGGTGGGTATGTTTTAGTTTTACCATATTTATCTTCTGCGATACCATTTGAGACTGATGGAATATAGATTATCCTGATAGCTACGTCAATGGAAGAAATAAAGTTTAAACATAAAAATAAAATAGATTTGAAACATCTCACTAAATATAACATGTTTCAATCATATAATTTTCTGGGCAGTTTTCTAAAGAGTATTTTTATTTTTAAAACTAAAATAGTTAATAATTGACATTAAAAATGCAGGGCCTTCTTTAACAGATTGTAGGAACCTGGGAAAATTGCATCAAGACTCTATAGCCTTTACCACCCACGGGAATGATAAAATGTAAATGGTGAAATATGGACACATTAAGAAACCCAATATCGCAGCATCCCAATGTTCCATTGTGCCCACGATCTGAAGCGTTGTCGTGATATAAGAGAGGGGATGGGTGTTGGGTGTCTTGTGGCTGCTACATTTCCAACAGCTAGGCCTATGCTACATTTGGTCTTAGTTTAAAATAAAAGTGGTGGTAAAAAAAAAGGGAAGATCTTGTTTTCAATATTTTAAACTTAAGCAAAACATTTTGCGATATACATTATACCTTTATATTTTAAAACCTGCCTATGTTTTTTTATTAAAAATAACAAACATATTTTAAAAAATTATAATTTAAAAATTTAGTGTAGAGCCTAAGATTTTAATTTTAATTGATGAGTAAAAATAAATTGTAAATAATATTTTTATATATTTTACAGTTTGATAAACCACATTAAGAGACCTTACAAAACACAAATGATTTTAACTAATGGTTATTTAAATATTTTGGTCAGAGCTTAATTTTATTTCAAAGGGTGGTGCGCCCTTTAAGACCTGGCACTAAAATAATGTAAGCTTTGGTTTAAAATGGGTAATTGAGGAAATATTCATTTTCAATATTACCAAAATTATATTATTAAAAAAAAAAAATGTGCTATTATGTGCACTATGAACTAACGTCATATCACTAGTATGAAGGAAATAAACACATTTACAGACTTTTGTTGTTCTGTTCTTGTTGTATTGCAATGATTAGTTCCTCGTACATCCTCTATACGGTGTATCGATGTTTTCTTGGGAAACCAATGAATCCTAATAGAGCGATTATCTGTGCATTGGAATGAATCATAATCTATGATTATAATGCTTGATTAATTGGTGACTTTTCTTGATATGCAAACTGTTGTAGCACAATAAATGTTTTGTCTTGCGGACTTACAAAAAAACTAAATTTAAAAGAACTAAAATCTTTAAAAACAAACTAAGGTAAACAAAATATTCGCAGGCCCGATTTTAAGGAGGGCATGGAAACAACCCCCTCTCAAAATTGGGGGAAAGGGGGGGGGAGTAACTAGCTGAGGAGGGGGGCCCCCGGGGGGGTGCTCAAAAAGGGGGGGAAAAAAGGTGGGGGGCCCCCGGGGGGGAGGAAAAGACGAAGGGGGGTGTCGGTGGGGAAAAGAAACCGACAGCGGTGCCAAAGGGAAAAAGAGGAGAGAAGAGCGGTGGGGGCCCCGGGGGGGGGGGGTGGAGAAACGTTTAAAAAAAGGTGATTGCATTTTCAACATTTAGTTGTTGTTGGGAAATTAACCCCGGGGGGGTGAATTTTTTTTGTACAAGTTTTAATGCCCCCCAAACCCACCCGAAAGATGCAAAGTAAAGGTAACGGGAAAAATTTTTTTAAAATTTTTTAACCTGAAAAGGGAAATTTGGAAATGAACAATCATATGGGGGAAATTTGGGAAAAGGTAGTCGGAGAAAAGGCGGGGGCAGAAAATTTTAAAAAGGGGCCCCAAAAAATGGGGAAGAAAACAAAAGAGGAATAGCTCTTGGAAATTTTTCCAGCGAGATGATTGATGGTGAAAAAAAATGGTTCAAGAAACGGAAAACAAACCCCTACAATGGGAAAGGAAAAAACCCCGGGAAAAACCCTTAAGGGGAACAATGAATCATTTGTAAAAAAAGTTTAGGGTGGATTTTGGGTTTGAAGGGGGAAAATTTAAGGGGGCCAAAATTTTTTATTCGGCCCAAAACTTTTAGTGGCATTCTTGAAACAGACCCCCGGGAAAAGAATCAGGGGGAAAATGATCAAGAAAAAATAGGCAGGACCCAAAAAATTTTGAGAAAACGTGACATTGTAGAAATTAAATAAAACAAAAGTTAAGTGAGGTGAAAAAAGGAGTAAAAGTACGGAAGGGAAATTGAATAGTGTTAAAATATTTTTAAAGGGGGGTAAAAAACAATTTTGGAAAAAGGAAGAGGATGCCCAAAAAAACCCCGGGGCCAAAAAAAAAATGATTTTAAAAAAAAAAAAAAAAGGAAAAGGGAAAAACCCTCAAAAAAGAAGCATATTGGGTAAACAAAAGTTTTAAAAAAGAGAAAAACCCAAAAAAAAGGGGAAAAAATTTTAAAAGGAAGCATGCGAATTTAAATTATCAAAAATGCACACAAAAGGGAAGTATGTTTAAAGTACCAAAAGCAAATTTAATGGGGGGGGTATGAAAAAGGTTTTTTTGGGTGAAAAATTAAAAAAAATTTGAAAAAAACCCCCAAAAGGTTTTTTTGTTGGGGGGTATAAAAAGGTTTTAAAAATTTGAAAATTTTACTAGAAAAATGTTTAAAAAAAGGAAAATTTCCAGGGCCCCCAAAAATTAAAATGGGTATGGGTAGGGATGGAAAAAAAGGACCCGCATTTTAAAGAGTGTAGGGGGGCCAATAAAAAACTGCGGGAAAAAGAAAAGCTGGCGGAGATGACGAAAAATGGGTTTTTTTTTAAAAAAGAACTGGGAAAAAAACGGAAAAAGGTTTGAAAAACTTAAAAAAATGATTTAGAAACAGTAAATGACCAAATAGGTGAGGTAACCAGGTGGATTTTAAAAAAGAAGAAGTAAAAAAAAGAAAAAATCAAGAAATGCGTGACCCGGGATCCCCTTTTTTCATTTGGAGAAAATTTTGGAAATAATATCAAAAGGGGGCTGGAACAGGGAAAAAGAAATTATGATGGGGAATCCAATTTTTTAATTTTGAAAAAAGGGGTTTAAAAAACAGAGATGCAATAGGATGCTGAGCATAAAATTTTTTGGGGGTGCTTTGGAAAGTCAAGGAAGAGGTTTTATTGTTTTTATGTGCAAAAAAGGGGGGTGATTAGTGAAGGGGAAAAAAATGTGTAAATACTAAGAAAATCGATTAGTGGGGAAAAATGTTTTTTTTCAAATGTTGGGACAGTGAAAAGAAAAGGGGGCCGAATGATCGGAGACCCAAAAGGTAGAGATGGAAGGGAGTGAAGCAGGTATGTTGTTTGTCAGCATTCTCTCCAAATTGTATGTTTATTGGTGGTCA
>JBCFYV010007832.1:0-37060 GCA_039000515.1 Timema cristinae | reverse complement strand
AAAAAAAAAATATACAAACAATGTATTAGTTTTAAAAAATAAATATATATATACAAACATTTGGCTAGATTAAAAATATATACAAGCAACTACTTCCAGTCTAAATGTTTACGTGTTCTTATGTATGTTTACACGTTGCAGGCTTAATATAGAAAAATGTATTTTTAGTTAAGGCTGTACATTTCCTCTGTCAATTTATTACCGTCTTTGTTTACGCCAAACATAATCTTAAAAGTTGTGCTTATTTTATAAATAAAGAAATGCATGTTAAGGATACAGCAGCCTTTTAGATACATATTTCAAATATAGGAGGCAGCTAGTAGCTTATGATAACTAAACAAATGTTTTTGAAAGGTTGAACATATTTTCCCCGATTTAAAGAAGCTGTTATAACTCAAATTTTACTCCCCCTTTTAAGTGTCAAACTTTCGTTGTATTAAGTGCGGCGAGCTGTCTATCCACTCATTATGCAGGCGTTAAAAAACAACATCTAGTATCATAGCTATCAATTCATTACGCGAGCATAATCTCAGGCGTTTTTTTTCAAAAAATTTGACACATTCGTAGTTGAAACAATTAAAGCGAAAAGTATCTTAAGACGTAATCTCCGCTGCAAAAATGATATAATAATAATAATAATAATAATAATAATACAAAAGTATTAAAGAGATGAGTTTGGCTTCAAATCTTAGAAAGTAAACTAGAGACAATATTTTCACTCTCCCTCCATCGCAAATGCTGGCGCACTTCTGTAAATGTCGGTTACGTCTAAAGAAATTTTAAAAATTGGGCATGCTATAATAATAATAATAATAATAATAATAATAATACAAAAGTATTAAAGAGATGAGTTTAAGCTTCAAATCTTAGCAAGGTAAACTAAGAGACCATTTTTTTCACTCGCCCTCCACCGCAAATGCTGAGCACTTCTGTAAATGTCGGTTACGTCTAAAGCAATTAAAAAATTGAGCATGCTATAAAATTTAATAAAAATAATACAAAAGTATTAAAGAGATGAGTGTTAGGTGCGAATCTTACCAAGGTAAACTAGAGAAATTTTTTCCTCTCCCTCCGCCGCAGATGCTGACGCACTTCTGTAAATCCCGGGTTACGTCTAAAGCAATTGAAAAATTGAACATGCTATAATAATAATAATAATAATAATACAAAAAGTATTAAAGAGAATGAGTGTTAGGTTCAAAATCTTACCAAGGTAAAACTAGAGAAAAATTTTCAATCTCCCTCCGCCGCAAATGCTGACGCACTTCTGTAATGTCGGTTACGTCTAAAGCAATTGAAAAATTGAGCATGCGTAAAAATAAAAATAATAATACAAAAAGTATTAAAGAGATGAGTGTTAGGTTCGAATCTTACCAAGGTAAACTAGAGATATTTTTTCACTCTCCCTCCGCCGCAAATGTGAAAAACTTCTGTAAATGCCAGTTACGTCTAAAGCAATTGAAAATTGAACATGCTATAAAAATAATAATAATAATAATAATAATAATAATACAAAAAGTATTAAAGAGATGAGTGTTAGTTCAAATCTTACCAAGGTAAACTAGAGAAAATTTTTCACTCTCCCTCCCCCGCAAATGCTGACTCACTTCTGTAAATGCCAGCCTTTGTGTCGTGCGCTGACGGCATTTGACAAAACGGGGTTGTTTTGGCAGTTGTTTCGGGTATGCCCGAATCTCTGACACTTAGGCATTGAGAAATTTTGTTTAGGGGGGGAGTGTAAGGTTCGACTTTCACTATTGTGTTGTTGATGAACTTTGTCTTGTATATGTCCGTAACCTGGTTTTTTTTTTGCAAGTGTTACCTGGAATGTCGGGAGAAGTGTGACCGTCTGTGTAGTGCCTGTCTCTGGTGTTTTGGTGGTGAACTGTCTGACGTGAGTTACGGGGTAGCCTAGCCCCACAAGTTCTTGCTGCAGGTCCTCCGTGAGCATGTTGGGAGGTAGCCCTTTACAACCACATGGACCGGCTTGTCTCTCGGGAGTGAGTAAGTGTGGGACTCTTGTTTCAGGTCCTTTAGTAAATGTTGCATCAAGTCATAACTTTGTTTTGTGGTGGTGTGAATCATAAGTCCGTCCTTCAGGAAGTACACGTTGGTATTATTTCCCAACTCTTTCGCGTATTTGGTGATCCTCATGTAATGGTTTGAACCCCTTGTCACTATCGGTGGGAGTCTCAGTTTTGGTGTGTCTGTTGGTGTGTCGTTCATTGATTGGGTGTCATCGGTCATAGTCACTTCATTTTCGGCCTTTTCAGGGCGTCAAATTTGTTTGAGGTGGTGATGGTTTTTTTTTTTTTTTTTTTTTTTTTTTGTAGCTTGTTTTGTGTCAGCTCTGATTTTTCTTTTCCTGTTCAGTTTGGGGCCATTGTGAAAGTCCCTTGTCCGTCCGTGTCAGATTCCATCTCTGTGTCCTCGGTGGTCGATTGTTCTATCCCTACCCACTTCCCTTTCAATCCCGGCTATCTTCCCGGACGTCCTAGACTTCGTTGTCTCCAGAGGGATCAGAAGGCGGCTAGTGCTGAAGTCTCTAGCTGAGCTAGACTCGGATCACAACCCCGTTCTCGTGAACCTGGGACGCGCGGTGTCCTTCATAGACCCCCCCGAAAAACCCGACCTAATGCGCACTGACTGGAACAGGTTTACGAATGTGTTGAGAGAGAGGTTGGGACCCACCCTACCTTTCGAACAGCAGCAGAAATCGATCGCGGTGCGGAGTTCATAACTTCCGCCATCAAGGGGTCGCTCGAAGCTTCGACGCCGAGGCACCGTCCTAAGAGGGCGCCACAGGATTCTTTGCCCGATTCTATCCTCAGGCACGTCCGGGAGAAAAATCGGCTGAGGAAGGCTTGGCAAATCTCGAGGGACCCGGTAGACAAGGCCAACTGGAGCCGCAAAGTCCATGCGGTTCGGGAGATGGTCCGAGAATATCGGAACAGTGTCTGGGAGGACAAGATTGAGATTCATACGCGGCATTGGACCAAAGAGGTGTACGCCAACGAAGATATGACAGTATTAAAGGAACTCGATTGGATAACCACATACATTTGTTGTGTGAAATAAAAATGGACACCAACTTAGACACACCAGAGTCCTCAAAACAACCACAGTATCAATTTTCACGAACTGGGACGAGTTAGAAACCCACATAAGTTACGCTGCCAGAAATAAAGAGATGGACACAAAGAAACAGGCTGAACATAAAATGCAAATTATTACAAGGGGAATGCAGGAAACCACAGGGCAAACACTACAAGACCAACCACTGGAACATGACCTTCGACAAAATTACCGGATCTGGGTCTCCTTGATATCTATAATTGGGCAGCGTGAAGGGATACTGACAGACGCAACAGAAGGCACAACACAGGTATACATACAAATGACTCAGGGCCCGAGTAGGAGAATAGCAAGGACATAAACGATAGTAATGGAACACTCTATCCACTACAGCTGCACGTGACGGAGACAAGTTGTGGAGAATTAACAAACTCAGGGGGATCAAATCAGAAAAAAGACAGTACCGGCAATTTTCAATGGGAGAAACACGCATGGTTACAGAGAGCACAGAGATCTGGAGACATAGCAAGTGGGATAGAAAAACAATTTAAACAATTAAAAGACACAGGAACCAGATACGCAACTATAAACAGTGAGATACCAAAACGACACTCGAGAACGAGTTAGTTACTGTAGGAGAGCTAACTAGCACTACTAAGGACTTATCCTGTCAATATAATAATCAAAAACAAACTCCAGATAGAAAGCTCTGTGGTACTAGCACTGTTGGCAATACGATTGCTATTTCCCGGATGCCGTAAGATGATGGCAGGAGCGTAATAACAATCCTCAAAACTAGGAAAGGACACGATGTTTTTCTCAGAACAGAAGGCCAATAAATTTACTCACTGATTCTAAGAATGAGTCACGAAAGAGAAACAAACCTCAAAAAATAAAATGATAAGACGTAGTAATTATTCCACAACCTTCAGTTTATATTAAGAAACCACTCGACAATAAACATTTTAGAAGAAGATAAACCAATGCTTGAAAACACAACGATATAGCTATTTCTTAGACATCGGAGAAAGCATTCGAAAAGTTTGCTCTTTGGATCTATTCTCTCAAAAATAAATCAAATTTATTTACCCAAATGGGTTTCTTTTCTTGGTATTCAGTTTCCTCAGACGGCTGACGTTTCAGGTTGTTTATGATACGGCAAGAGATCACAAGATCACACGATAAAAGAGGGGAACCACAAGTTCAAACTTGCCACATTTATACAACATTTATATAGCAGACATTCCACTCACGATCACGTTCAAGTTATACTTTTTGTAGATGCCACCCATGCTTATATAGCCAATAAAAACCTTAATTGTGCATCCCTTGCTATGCAAAAGATTCCTTCTCCTCCAGACTGGCTACTATGACAACTGGGATAATATAAAGTAATCCCGCCAAATCAGCAGCCCTAATCTTAGCTAAGTAGGAAACCACTCCCCGCTCCACTTACCCCTATTTTCACGATATCCTTACAAGGGTTGGTCACGTACATTGGAAGATCACCGCGATAGTACAGACAGACTAAATAGCCGACCTACTGCCACCAACTATAAGAAATCTACAAAGGCTCAGAAACGCAAACAAAATAACTTGTTAGAGAGGACTCGGACAATATCAACCGTTTGAGCTAACACCACCACAAACGATCCAAGCCGGCGTAGTGGAGCATTTTACTTTAATAAATCATTGGTATATATTATAAACCCCCAAAAAATTTTTAAAAAATTAAAAGTTATAAAAGTCCTAGTTGAACAATTTATATATAGAAAAAAAAACCTAGATGAAAACATTCTTAGAATGAGATAGACAAAATTCTGGACCATATACTTGGTAATCAAATATGGAGAGAGCAACAGAGAACTTGCCGACCACCTCACACTCATTCTAACCAACTAGGTTAGCTATTAGCCAGAGGATAATATGGCCCTTATGAGGAATTGAAAATGAGATCGACTTCAGAAGAAGACAAATCCCAAGAAAAGAAAATCCTACCAACCCCAAATTCCCCACGCGGCTTGTTCAAAACAACGTCCATCATAATTTACCCACAAAGCACACACATCTTCCAAAATCCTGTGCATGTCAGCTATATAATCATGACATCTACAATTAAAATCCAATAGAAGACAATTAAACAAGATAACAAGTTCTAATTATATTCCAATAATATGTGGCAGGTGTTGACTCGCTGTGACTTGATTGTTGCCAGGAAACGCCCAGTAGTCGAACAAATTGCCCCGCGGGGACCATAACGGCACCGCGAGATTTTCACGTCACTGATCGAAGAAAGAACGATATTGTCTGGTTTTCACAACCTTCTAGACAGCATGTGGAGAGATCGGAGTAATTTCTACAACTCTAGCTTAGAATTCCTTAGATATCATGATGTAGTCAAAATTCCGAGCCAGTTTGTTTGGTATATAACGGATTCCTGAGGAATAGCATTTTGTGTTCCAATTGTATTATTCCCGGTAGGAAGAATACGGACGTAAGACTTCAGCACCGAGAATTACTGGATGGCCACGATGTGTCAGGCGTTGGACTCACACCATGTCGCAGAGGAAGCCTCTTTCGCGACTTTAATATCTGTATTTATTGTTTTTAAAAAAAAAAAAAAAAAAAAAAAAAAATGTTCTTTACATAAGATTCTAAACAAAAAAAACCTCGGTTTCTATATCGATTAGTATTGAATATAGTGTCAGGATAATGATCTGGACATCACATTCTAAGTCCATCAGACATCCTTTCAGAAGCGCTTTAGAATGTCTTTGATCTTATAATTGTTTCTACATCGATCAGTAAATAGTGTATTTGATTGTGTTTAGAGTGTCCGATAGTTATTTTTCTATGTCATCAGACAACATGAGTTTTAATGTCAGATCAGAGTGTATAACATTATTTTATTATCCTCAGCATGGTTTCTTTAGTTAGAATTTCTAAACTTTATTTCTTTGTCCATAAGACATGGTTTCTTATTTCGGAATGTCTGACGTTATTTTCTATGTCCAATCAGACATAGTTTCGTTGGGTCAGATAGTCTGACGGATATTTTCCCTAAACATGATGGGCTCTATGCTTAATATGTATAGGACCAGGTGATTCGTTACTGAGTCCATGAATTTGATTCCTTTTCCCAAGTCCATTAAGACATGTGATATATTTTTATGACACCTAAAACGCTATGATCCATGTTTTAGATCTTTTATGGCTTACAATCAAAAATCATCTAACACTTTCTTTCTTGTACCTAGTTAGGTCAGTGACCGATATTTATATCAGTCACCATTGCACCCTTTTTGTGTAGCTATTTACGAAGTAAGCAACCTTGTGAGGGCTATCTACTAGAATTAAAGTAGTGCCCCTAGAGGATAATGCTTTGTTTCCGCCCTTCAGAGCCATATGTATTTAACTGTCAAAGATAGTTTGTATAGCTATTTGTATACCCTAGTAGTGGGTAATGTATACATTTATTATTGATGTGTTCTGGACAGTACTCAATAGAAGAAACAAACCGGTATAGTAAAATACTGTGTAGATTCCTGTTGTTAGCCATTTATTATTGTAAACTTGAAGATCCTCTTGTTAGGATATTCTTCTTAGGTTTGTCGTAACTCTCAAGAAGGTTACTACAAGATTCTAGCTAGATTATAGATTATATTATTCTTAGTAACTCTAAAAATATAGGATTTGGGTGCTATGTTTAACTATTTTCGTTTGTCACAATCCATTCTAGGCTCTTAGACCTCTCAGGTATTAGTCTTGGGACTAGCCTGGCTAGATTGTCTTGATGTATATGGCCTAAAAACTTAATCCTTTTTACTGTTGCCAAGATGAGTTCTGTCAGTTCCTTATTTTACTAAGTGCTAATATCTATTCGATCCAACCGTATGTATGTTTACGTACTCCAATAACGGAATATGTTAAATCTTTTATCTCATATGTAATTCCTTTTTATTTTCTTTTTTTTTTTTTTTCGGTTTGATAACTTATTTGTTAATTTATATATTTTCTGTGATTTTGTTCCCTTCCCTATCCTTCTCATTATAACTTATGTAATTATGTAATAAGTAATGTCTTTTTTCTACAGGATACGGGAAAGCGATGGTTCAAACACCGACCGTAACACGAGAACCAGCGCGATAATTCATCTCACTACAAACCAATTATAAACAAATGTAAGTTAATTACAGACATAATTCATGGTTTCACCTCAAATTAGTTTGATTAATTATTAAATAAGGTATAAGAGTCACGGAGACTGTGATTCGTACTCGCACATAAACTAAGTCCACGAATTCCTTTACAGTAGGCGACAATCTCTTTTTTGCCATCTCTTCTAACGTCACAGATAAGAACAGAGCAGAATTTTGATTTTTTTTTTTTGCGTCGCTTATTTATAATTTATTATTGTGCTGCAGGGTCTTTCAATTAATAGTTTCTTTATTTCTTATTGTTTGGAAAGTTGGACTTCATGTCTGCATTTTGTGATTCCCTCTTGAATTCATTTTTGGGGCGCCACTCATTAATAATGGTTTATTATTTTCACATAGAGTAATGTTTTCTTCCCCCCCCCCCCCCCCTAGCTTCTCTCTACATTTTTCATTAAGGAGATTGGCCCAATCTCTTAAATTTTTGTGCTAGTAGTGTTCACATTAAATTGTTTTGGAACTTCTATCTATGGGGTAGTATTCTGTTTAGGTTTGGAGTCTGGCATGTCACTTATAACCCCTATGGTTGACGTAACTATCTTATAATTGCATGTATTATCCTTGTTTCCTCTATAATTTATGTTTAGTATTCCCCTGTTTCTTAGTGTAATTTGTTTAGCCCACTCGCTTTTGGGAGGTTTGTAGATTCTTATATAAATAGTTAGAAAGAGAACACATATCCTCATCTGATAATGAAAAGAATAATTTACTAATGAGTAGGTGGGCACCACTCCCAATGTCTAGGAGAAAATATAATAAAAATTTACTAGAAAAATATCTCCAGCTCAACTAACTGGTAGCAGGTCAACGACGTCCCCTCTACACTCTGGGACTACTGGGTGTGCTCAGGAAATTAATGAATTGGTACAATGTAAACTAATTTTAATTATAATAAAAATAAAAATTTCTGATAATTGTGTTGTTGTTATGTGATTATTGTGTTCTTTCCGAGTCCAGATTCAGATCTACCTAATAAGGCATGCCACTAATTATTATATGTAATAAAGTATTGTTATTCTTGAAGCAATACTTGGAAAAAAAAATTTTCACATTGAATTATAATGATAAGCAGATAAAAGGTCCTATAAATCCTAGTAACACGACGATAATAATTATTGCGTCTTGTTATCACCCTAATAATGTAGACCGACGTTATTTCATTGTACTGGTAGTATATCTGTATATATTCTTCTCTTGTGTTTGTTCTTTATCATGTCACATAAAACTCCCAATAATCCTTTCCTGAAATTCAGCTCCTATTTTTCATGCTTTTGGCATGGCGCCGAAATTGATGATTCACTGTATATATTCACTTTTGAAAACCGACCCAAAATTGAATCTGCTTTATATTTTTCTTTCTTAGTCCTGCTTTTTTTTAAAAATCATCCAAACATTGTTATTTTGTTTTTTATTTAAAAAAAAAAATCCCTTGGCCTGATGGAGAAAGAAATTGATCTAAACTTCGCGCATAAACTTTCAGTAAACAAAAATAAATCCAGATTGGAAATAGTTCCGAAAATCACCCTCTTAAAGCAGAGAGTGGTTAGAAAATCCCCTTACCAAAATAGTAAGATGTAAACATGGCGGGTTGGAGATTTCATGAATTAAAATAATAAAGAAAATTTATTACAATGAATTATTATTAGCACGCGACTTACTACCCGTTCGGGTTATACGCACTGAACGCTAATGTTGTAATGGGTAGGGTGATTGTGACGATGAAATGTAGGACCCCCCCCCATACAGTTTAAACGTGGAATCCGAACCACGGTGGAGGACTGGCATTCCTACATTCTCAAGATGTCTTTTGTCAGGGTGAAGAAAGAGGTTTGGTATAGCTAAATCTTTGCCGGGACGAGGATTGAACCCCGGGCCGCCTGCATAGAAGTGTCTGACCACCTACCCTAGACCGCCAGGTCACCTATTACAATAAAAGATAAAGGTAAGTAGGTTATATATAATTACATATATATATATGATAAATTATATTTCAAATTAGAGTGACAATCTCAAAATATATAATTAGTATTTTAAGCTTTAGGAGTTTGTGATTGAAATTTCAAACAATTAAATAGTAAAGTTGTCAACGTTTTTACATAGTTGAAAGTTTGAAGTCAATGACTATTAAATTTCTATTTTAATGTAAATATATTTAGAAAGCAAAAAAAACATACAGACTACTACTGTGATTAAGACTGGATAGTGATTGAAGAAACAAACTGAGATGAGTAACTGATTGTTACTTAAGTTTTCACACTGTGAAAAGCAAGAGTGGCAGAATTTTCGATCATTTGCATGAGGAGTCTAGTTGGAAAACACCTCCTTCTTAGTTGTATTTATAAGGTCGAATGGACTCGGAGTGCTGAGACATTTTAATTAGATTATTATTATTATTATTATTTTTCTTATTTATGTAAGAGTACTAGCCCAAATGATAGTTGTATAATGCATTGAAAATAATATAAATTGCAGATTATTCATTACGGCCAAGGAACGACAACAAACTTATGCAAAATGTATAGTGTTGTACAGAAATGGAGTTTCCACAAGGGATCTGTAGTTTGGGGCGGGTGATAGAGCGGAGTGAAAGGTTTTAAACGCAAGTCACCTTTAGTGATATTATACATAGGAGTCAGTGTGGAGCCTGGCAATGGTTGTAGCCTTGTTGTAGATCATCCAGACAAATTTACACATTCTCCTTGTAATTCACACAGGAATCCTCGTATAACAAACTAGTAAACACACTTTTATAATATTAATTACGTCTTATTTTCGAAACCAGATATTTTCTTGATATCATTTAGTACTAAAATACATTTTAAATATATAATAAACAGAGAACTTGATTTGGATGTTATTCAGAAAGAGCCATATCTGGTTACTTATCAATTTATAATAAACTTTATGAATAATATAAGCCTTGTTGAATTGTTACGTAACCAGAAACTTAATAAATATATAATTTATTTCAAATTTAATAAACCCCCTTTATGTTACTTTGAAATTACACTGACCAGTATATAGGCAGTTTAATTAAAGTTATTATTATTATTATAATGTTTAAAAATGAAGAGGAAAAAACAAAACAATGAATTTTTTTTTTTTAAATCCTCATTGTTTTATCCCAAAAAAGGTCCCAGCTCAATCTGCTATATTACAGTGTTATTATCAATGCTAAGGATGTTTATTAGGTATTTGGCAAGTCAAAACGGATAACTTTGAGAAATAAAATGACCTAAAATGGTCAGTGTATTCAAGTAATTCTATGGATTAGAACGCTTAGCCATTTATAGATTTGGGAGCTTGATCTGAAAAGATAATAGGTCTAGGTAGTATCGGCATGATGGATGTGCAGCAGAACCTCTGCGATCACCTATTAGTTACTCAGTTAATGTTTTCGCAATTTGCATGGCGAGTAAGGGTATTGCCATCCATTTTTGATAAGTGTATGCTCGGTTGCTCAGGAAGAAGCTACGACTCACTTTGATCGAAACAGTTACATTAAGGCGAGGTGTAATATAATTATAATTTATAATTAATTTAAGGGGTATTCCCACACTGGTTTACTCTCGAGTTCAACCTAAATACATGACTTCCGCTTTATTTATGGTAGTGAACGTCAAACAGCCTTGTTGTGTCACCAGAGGCACTGACGTAAGAAACTCCGTGGGTCAACTGCTTGGGAACTTAGGAGTCTAGTGTTGAAGCGTTCAGAGTAGCAAGGGATGGGATGTGTTAATTAGCTTTGCAAAAGAGATAGAAATGTGGTAGGGTGGGGATATTTAGGGTCATTTCAACTTTAATTTAAGTTTTCCACCTATAATATGCGTGCTCGAAACTTTTTTTGTACAGTTATTTATATCTTCTTCATATCTCTGAACACCTACCTACGTTATAGTTATGAAAGAAAAAAAAATCACGATATGATATAATTAAATAAAGAACATTAGCAAGTGGAAATAACTTTTTAGTAAAAACGTAGGGGCTATTTGGACAACCAGGAATGGGGTTATTGAATTCACATATTTATTTTTATATTTTACCATGAGTATAGCCAGTTTAATTTTTTTTGGAAGTTGTTACTACTAGTGATGACAAAACAAAATGTTTATATGAATTTTTCCACACTTAAAACGGTTTTTCCAAAGGGGGGGGGGAGGGGACCCGACATATACTTCAGGGAACCCAATTTGCAGTTTTGGGGGGGGGGGGACTCTAACCCAGTCTCTTTTCAACTTGAAGTTTTGTAAAGGTAAGTAACTTTACAAAAAACACTGATGCATTTTCTTTCTTCTTCATGTCAAAAAATAATATCATATTCTAGTCTCATCTGAGTTTGTGGTTGTGGCAACTCAGTTTAAATTACTTCTTTGAGGCTTTTTTAGAGGCTCGGTATTTCAAGGTCATACCAGTATTAGTTTCTTTTATCGAACAGTGTAAGCTCTTTTCGCGATAACTTTATCAAATTTTATTGTTGATGTTAGACGGCCGGCTCTATGTTTAGTGTCCTCTTTTGTTTGTATGTGTAGTGGAGGCTTTGGACCGGTGTTGTAAGACTTGATAGAAAAAAGTAATAGAAGATGTTTGTTGTATTGATGATGGTCTTGCAGTGTCACATGAAGTTTCGGTTCTCTCTAAAGAACTATTTTGCAATATAGGTGTGGGAAGGAAGAAATTTCTACTCGGCACTTTATCCCAATTGTTATGGGAATATCCTCTGTACATTCGAAACCTTTGACCACATTCCACACAGTTGCTCCTTAGATCCAAGCAGCATTTAGAAGTCAGCCTCTCCGAAGTTAATTTGGTGATTGAGCTTTTTTGGGTGTGTGATAATGAATGAATGAATGATGAATGAATGATGAATGAATGAATGAATGAATTAGTTTCTTTTGATAATAAGCTTTTAGGGTTTTAAAAAATGGACCTATCAAGAGGCTGCAGGAACGCGCGTGGTGTGAGGTGAAGGCACAATATCTCTATTTTGTTATGGCGCAAACGAACTCCAAAGAACATGAAGCACGAGAGTGTGTGTGATATGATGTGGACATCTAAAGTAAGCAGGCATGTTCCTGAAGATACGGTGTTTTATGCAGTAATTTTAGGACAATTCTTCATTTCTGATATACCCACTCTCTGAATTAGTACTAATGACCCCGATGGCATTCTGATGATAAATCCCTCTTTCATCCTTTTTTCCGGTAAAAATCACGAAATGGGGGTTTAAAACCCATTGCGCTGCAGGACATGCTGACATACGGTCACGTTTCACCTCTCTCTAAAGCTTGTTAATTTGAAACTACCTCTCTTTTCCCCCTTTTCTGCTCCTATTTAGATGGTTTGTTGGTCATTCGAAAAGAAGTTTCATCCATAAGAGATTTAAACAGATTGTGGCTGAAATGGATTCCAAGATCAACTGTGACAACTTTAGTAATTTGTAAAATTCTTCTACTGTATTTTCTATTCCTTCTCGGCGCGAGATTTTGACAATGACCTTTCTGAGCTGATTCTTAAGGGAGATATCTTATGTAATTTCATGAAAGAAAATAAGAACTCCAATCCTTGCCTCAGAAATTTGGCATAATCATTCCAAGGGGTCTTGGTGTAAGAACTTAGCAAAGAGAACGCAGCTTTACGCACAACTTTCCGATGAATGATCATAATACGATAAGAAAGAACTTTTAATCTTTCTACTAGGGCGACCTCTTGATTGAAAGATAGGACTGTAAGATGGCCTATTGGATTTTTTTTGTTTCATTGGTTTTATCTTGGTGGTGCCCATCAGCTTGTTTTTAAGTAGTCTAGCCACCTGAACATTCTTTGCAGTGTACTGAACGGTAACCCTTGAAATGTGATGCAGTTGCTCTGCACTCAGTTTTTCGTTAAGTGTACTGTCTGGGGCCTTGGTTCATTCTCTTGAACCATTGTTGGGCTTCTATTTTTTTTTTTGTATTCTCGAATAATCTAAAATCATATTTTAAAACTAAATCAAAACACTAAATAACTTGGCTAATTTTACCAGTTTAAGTTATTTTGTATTTAAATATTATTAAAAATGGTTACAGATGTTAAAATTATTACCTAGGGACTTACACAAAGATTTAGGTATTACAATACATTACAATTAACTGTGTTACATTCAAACACAGTATTACTAAACCAAACGATACATTTTAAGATAAGTATAGTAAACGTTTTCAGGAAACTACTTAAGTTCAAAGTAAAATGATTATGAGGAAATAGGCTATACTATTTATATTTACAAAGTAACCGTCAGAGAGAAAGGACACAGCCATGTCCTATAAAATAGAAAACGTCATCAAAAAAAGGTATAAATTTTCAATATGGTGGAAACTAAAACTCAAATAATATGAGACGGGGATATCTGAATAAAAGGGCAAAAAAACCTAGTAGTGTAAAACTGTTTCTAGACAAGACATTAAAAACAATATATTTATTTTCTACTTTAAAGTAAGTTAATTATTAAGGTGTAAAAAACATTGCGTGAAAACAGTTGGAAACTAAACACATTTACAACCTTGGAATCCATGAATATAATATGACACTTTAACTTAATGTGTTAGACTGTAATTATTTTTCTGCTTTCTGGCTATTAATGTTCTAAACTCATGTTTAGAAGTAGCTCAAACTATAATTAATATTATCATAGGAAAAATCAACAACCTTTTTGGGGAAGCATGGCATGCGTGAGCTTGGACCTTAATAACTTTGATCTTATTTTGTATTGATTTTTTCTATCTTGCAAAACATAAGGTGCAAAACGCCAGACTTGGTTGCAAAGTGGTGCAAATCAAAACTTTTATATTAGCTTTAAAAGAATTACATTTTAATAATAGGGGGCTACTCTTAAACTTGCCTCACACCCCATAACAAGACAATTGTACAATCTCTGGGGATGGTTTGTAAAACCTTCGTACTTGGGTGCAAAATGGTGCTAGATATGTGGAAAACGATGGAATATCTACTTTCTTAATTCTGAGGGTGTGAGGGGCTGGAGGGATAGTTGTAAGCGCAACGGATTGAAATATTTGAATAGTGAAACATTTTTGATCATATTGAATGTTTTTTATTATTTAACTGGTGCCCTCAAAGAGATTAAAAAAAAAATACTAGTTGCCCCTGCCGGAACTCATGCAGGTATCTAGAGGGCGAAATCAGACTACTTGTTCCAAATTTTGGTTCTAGACCTTCCATCATATTTGTGTATAGAAAGTCTACAATTGTATCAAATATTAGGACAGTTAAACTATATCACAATCAGTTGTATATAATAAATGGACGTAATCTGCGTGATAATATCTACAAAACTGGGAATGAGAAACTTTAACATATTAACTTCAACACAGCTATCAAGATGATTAATGGGCGTGCCTTTGATGTTAGATACCTATTTACAATGCTGGACAAATATGTAAGTAATATGCTAAGCAGGGCTTCGACAATAGTGAGGAAAGAACTCAACATAGCTGCAGCATTAAATTGATTTTATCATTTTCATTCTTGAATGTCTTCAAAAGTGTGGGCTATGAAATATTGCTGTATCCAAACTCGCGATTATGAAAAAACAAACGGGATATCCGAAAATTTCCTCCACGAATTTCCCAATCAACATACGACCTAACGTTAACACTATAAGGTTAGTTGGGAACGTAGCTCTCGCCTAATTCCAATATCCGTGTTCTTTCACCACCGTACCCGGGACCAAATATTGAATGGTACCAACTGGTGGACGCTAACGGCGTTGGAACAAATATTCAATGGAACTAGACTAGCTCTCTGGAAACTCAGCATATATGATTGATTAAGCCCTAAACGAAGTAGAGGCTTTAAATGGGATTAAGGCGTTGTATAAGAGTACACAAACCCCGAACAAAGAGTGGACGTTGTTTCTCTTCCCAAATATACAGCTGCTTGCTCTATCAAGTCAAACTCAGTCTACAGCTCTCGTTTCTGATTCTTCAGACTAATCTGATACAATAGTCCCAAGTCACGTTAGCCACCAACATTCTACTAGTTGGCTATTGCAACTGTACATTACACGGATATCGTCGATCCTCGGCCGTGGAGTGAAATTTTGGCACACTTTGACGTATCGTTCGTTATCAACAACACAAGTATATCTAGACGGCACCCACAAGATGGTTAACTATACTCATACTATTGTGACCGTACTTAAAAAACGTGAGATAGAGGTAGTTTTCAGCGGCCTTTTCAAGAGCGATCATTACCGTTTGAGAAAGCGGCACTAAATGCCATTGGAAAACAAGCGCTTCAAACGGGTATCGACATGCTCTCGACGTCGCCCAATCAGGTGCGCGCTTTCAAAGAGGTCTAGGCAGCGTTGGTCAGTGAGTCCGGGACAAACCTGAAACACAAGGCTCGGAGCAGAAGATCGAAACATTGATGACCGGCTAAGCTATAAAGGGGCGTGCGTATTAAGAAGCATCGACGTACGTCTTCTATCGTTGCCCGACGTAACAAAGGTCAAGAAAGAAGCGGTAGAATTTTCAATTTGAAAGTCGTTTCTAGATCAGACCTTCCGTACAAATGTCTCTTCCTCGCGATGATTTCGCCCATCAATATACCAGATAGCGGCCAAAGCGAGTTCTATATCAATCTTTCACACTATGCTCTATCTCAGAGCAGCATACTATATGGAAACCCGACGGTGGCGTTTTCTCTGAGGTGGATAAAATCGTTCCGTTAAAAATTGATTAAATTCGTTATTCCCACAGTGGATGTGTTGTATTTAAACAAAAAATCAGTTCACCCCCAGGAACATGTGTGCTTATAGATCGTACATTGAGATGCAGTCACTTACAACAGTGACGCTCAAAGAACACTATTGTCTTGGGGTCTGGTTTCGAGGCAGCCGGAACCTGTTGAGGAGGCTAACGCGTAATAACAGGAGTGATTGGAGGCCCATCACAGTCTCACCGCAAATAAGACGGTGGATCTTTTGGAGGGTACCTTACACGGTGTGACGTGTTTAAACCAAGAAGAATACCTTTTGAACAGTACGAATTCGAGTCAAGTTGGTCTGTTCAAGAGGCTTTAGTTTATGGCAGTCCTGAACTCCCCCACTTTAAGGATCCCCATCGCTGAAGCCAGCTCTATCACGGACGTGTCGAAGTATGCACCTTCTATACTGTTGCACCATGCAAGGCTATTAAACTTCAGTCCGCTATGTATCCCAATCACCCGTGTTGGATGTAAAAAACACTCAGTATTCCTACGGGTGTGCAGTGTAAATCACTGGACAGTGACAAACTATGAACGTGGGAGTTAGTATGAAACGCGGCGTGTTATCGGATACGCCACCTCAAGAATCGGTCAACTTCCACTCTAAACCTTCGGCATGGAACCATTTTTTTACTGTACGTGGACGGGCAACAAATGCCGCCGACACCCCCTACGGCCGATAGATTTCCAAAACGATACCTATGTCATGACATATCCACCCTGTTTTCTAGAACGAGTATCCATTTCATGAACAGGTGGACATCACACGGAAAAGCCTTACCTAGAGAATATCATCTCATGGCTTTCGATCTCACAACCTAATTTCCACCCACATGTACATTGCATTGGATTTGAAGAGGCTCTTGAGATCGATAGTGCGCATTCATCAGGTGCTCTCACCAAAACCGCTCAATATGTATGTGAAGGGTAAGTTTGCTAACATAATCACCATCGACAAGGACAGAAAACGTCGTGACCTCAATATGGAAGTTAATATAAACGGCTTCTTTACAGCCCCTTCCACTCGTCATTCATTTAAATCATGGACGTCATTGTGGATTTACAGAGTTTCATTGGCGATAACAAAGAGGTTTGTCGTCAAGGAACTAGTGCTATTTATTGTTGCGGTACATTACTTCAATATTGGGTGTTGAAACCCCCATCGCTATCGATGGCTTTCAAGACCGCCGCAAAAAAGCAAGCCGACTTTAATTGTCAAACAACTGCACGGTATTCCCGGGGATATTGGTGATTGTGGATTATAGGCTTGCTCGAATCCCTCATCTCCGTGCCACAAACCGCGTGCAGAAAAAACTGTTCTACATCAAGGGGGTAGAAAAAAGTTTCTCAGTCTATTTACACTTCTACACCTGTCGTAGATCTGTACGAAAGAGGTTATTTCGTCTTTGAAAACAATAAATCCAGGGCCGCACCATGTGCAATTGCACATAGTTCTGTATGAATTTCTGTTCGACTTCCACCCATTTGGGGACTTCCGATATTGGATGAGATAAAGATAGACACGCACACAATAAGACGTGCACTGAAAAACAAAATCGTGGTTCCATTTCTGTTCAGTCGGTGTTTTCTTTGCTGATCAAATACCACAAGACTAGCTCGACCTGCCACTCTCGTCATCAACATCTGATCCACACACTCGAAGCTGGGGAGCATTGGGTCGCCATCTTTATCGAGGAGAACCGCAATGGAAGATTATTTTAACAGTTGTAGGAGATTTTCCATACCTTATAAAGTCACATATGGCATTTATAAGCAAAAATCAGATTCCCGCAGTTCATAACAGGATTTTATGCTTTAAAGCATGCCCCAGAATGTTTGTGCGGCCAAGGTACTGTCTCATGTACCTTCTCTATCGAACCAAGAAACAATTCCGATGAAAACTTTCCTACCCTATTCTCGCCCCACCAATTCATACCAGCTAGTGACGTTTAGCTGGGTGATGATTATTACAACAATTTTTCAAGAATATAGGGGTCCTGCCCACCCCACAAGCAGCGTGTCCAATCAGCGTGCGTCTATAAGAGGAGATGTCTCAGCATGCAAGCGGCCCTAACACGAAGTCGTCCAAGCGAATCGCAAACATCATGAGGTCAGGACATTTTGTCGCCACAAAGAAACCGGTGAAGCCGCTCACCACTCCCATATTTTCAACATTTTGATCCGTGGAACGTAGTAGAGTCAAGCCGAGTCATCGTTGGCATGAGATTCAAGACAACTTTACGCCCTGTTTCCTGCTATGAAAGATTGCGGAGGGAACTGTGTGTGTTTAACCTAGCAGTGGCAAGAACTGTGGCGCTTAAGTAGGTCAAATCAAGTTTTTCAGCAACACGCAACTCCTCAGAAGATTAGTCTGACTTATGTGAGAATCTCTCTGAGGAGCATGTGCTGTGACCGTATGGTCGTTATCAAGCGAGATAAACAAGACACCGGACCACAACCGGGTTGCCTATCAAGGCACCTATCTTACGTCACAGTCTTTGTTGATGTGTGGGTCCTCATCGGCGTCGCCGCTCGACCACCGGGATATGTGGTCGACACCATCGCACGGTATTGCACCGATTTGATCGACACACTCGTGTGGATGTATGCGACACGCTAACAAAAATCAGCGTGATGTCATCGATCTCGAACAGCCTATTGTTGGAAACGCACATCAGAAACCTGGACCTTATCAGTGCTACTATATAACGTCAATGTCATCGTTTTTGGACTCTTACATGCTGGATCGTTGAAATAAAAACAATTTTATCAAACTTATCTAAAGACCTACTGTAGACAATGGTTAATGGCAATATATGCAGATTCCTGTAAAAGTGTATATAAATATTATGTATGATTTGACTGTTGAACCTTTAATATATGTCTGTAAAACCTTAAATTATCTAATAAAATCTCTGTTTTGTAATCTGTGTTTTAATTCATGTAAACCCTTCTGTCTCCTTTACACTTCAAATTACAAGTCTCGATTGTCGAGCCGTCAAAAACTGGCACAAAATATGAACAGGTCAATGAATCTTGGACTAGATAGCGGTTTCAAGTCACAATCTATTCCTGTATTGAGATAGAAGCCAGTCATCCAGGGAAAACCTCCATTGCGACCTCATTCAAGGTCTTGGCCAAGTGGCGCCTGTCATTCAGGGAAAACCATTCCACATAGAGAATGATGGAGGGGTTTCGACACCATTAAAGCTCATTGCCCGAGATAGAGGAGGGATACAGAGTCAATGACTTAGCTCCGGTTTCAGGTCACGATATTATTCCTGTCTTGTCGAGGAGCCCCCCGGAGGACATAACTGGAACAGTCATCAAAAAATAAACATTGCAAAATAATTCTATTTCTTGTACCAACTTGTCTTGTCGACCCGCCAAACTGGCTCCTTGTCATCAAAGGGAAAACCATTACCACATAGGAGGTGGGGTTGTGAGGGGGTTGCGTCACATACCTCTAAGGAGTGGTTGTGAGGGGAAGTGAAGGGGTCTCAAGCAGGAGGAACATCTCTCACTCTCTTCTCTAAGCCGGCCGGTCACGAGAAGATTTTCACTAGATCGATGCCTCAGAAAGGAGGAGTGCCCGGGCACGTGGACTGCACGCCAATAAAAAATAAAAACTCTACGCCTTATCCCAATCGTACGACAATAAACTCTCCCACACCATTAGTAACGCACGTCTGTACCTAACCAGCCATAAAATAAAACCCTTGAGTAAATAAAAACCAATGGCCTACATAAATAACGAATGAGCACACAAAAGAAAAGCAATTAAACACAATAAAAAACAAAATTAGACAAGATAACTAAACAACGGTTTGGACACTGTGAAGAGGTCAGGAGGAGGGAAAGGGGAAGCCAAAGCAATTAGAGACGGGGGCGTGGTCAGTGACCACATTCAACTAATCAGAGCACTGTTCTCATATGACCACCCAACTATTACATAGCTCGAGTGAGAGATCCTTTTGTTGTATCGCGTATTGGGGGCTTACAGCATCGTATCAAGGTCGTCAGTGGTTTATCCATGCTCATGAAGGAATCGGAACTTGGGGGACACCTGGATAAGCGGGCAGATGATTGATGACAGGGACGTGGCGAGCACTGGAAGCTTAAGGGTTGATTCGTGGACATTATATGGACGTCATTTCTGTTTGGAGGGGATGGGAGAAAGAGATAGGACGTGGATTGGTGGGGGAGTCAAGCACCAGATTATAAAATAGGAGTAATTTTTTAGTTATTTTGCCGCCGACAGAGTAAGTGATAATGGTCGTGAGGGTGGTAACAGTGATACTACAGGGTAATTAGTGGCTGTAAAAATGTTAACATTGATACTCTAAGGCAATTAGAGGTCAACTTTGAATTTGGTAATTAATTAGCCGTTGCAAGGTTTAATTCTAAAAATAATAACCATTATCAAGGATTTGACTGGGTTTAATAGAGTTATTCCTATCTATTAAAGCGATTTCTAGTTCCTAATTTTTTTCAATAGTATTGTGTTATCTTTTTTATCTATACATTGCAACTTGAATTGTAATGTGTAATTAATATTAGTACCAATTGCCAGTGGTCGTGTGTTGGTTCAGAAACGTATCATAATTTTCTTTACGGGGCGGCGGCGGGTCATTTTACAATATTTCTTCGGTGAGGACTAAATAGCGGGGGGGGGGGGGACACGAATATGAAACGAGTACGTGAGAGAAAGTATATCAAAATTTCGTTAAACAAACAAATATGAAGGGCAACACTCCGTGCCACCAGAGCGACTAATATTCTACAAACAGGCAGCCTAACTTGGATGTCAGGTCCCTCCCGCTAGCAATGCCATACGATTAAAAAAAAAAACCTATCAAATTACAAAATAATGTACAAACAGTTATATTTTTTTTAACCCGTTTTTAGAAAAACATGTCATTATATCAATTTTGGCACTTTCTATTTACTAACAAAAACAATCATTGCTATGTATAAAATAGTTTCTTTTTATTTGTAGAAGTGTTTTTATTGAATGGTATTAAAAACTTAACCATATAAATTGTAATTATTCATAAAGTTCATTAGTTCAGTGAAATTTGACTGAGATTTTAGGCGCCTGCTTGTGTTTAAACTATATATCAGCGCACTCACTCGAGGGTTAATTCCTTCCAAACCACTTCGGTGGTCTTGGTCTAAGGGCAATAATTGGGGACTAATCTATCAATGACGGGGAGAGTGATGTTCGATCCCAGTAGGTGGGCAGAGGTTTTTTCCCTACATTGTGTGCCAGGCAAATTTCGGGGTACGCTTCCTCTAATTTTTTTTTGTTAACCTCCCCAAGTTATAAGATTCTGTTTTTTATTAACTATTAGTCCAATTAAAATACATCTGCAATGTTTAATATTAACTATCAAAAATAAGAGAGGAGAAAGTTGACCGATCAGCTTAATCAGCATTTCAATGTATTTCTTTTTGGGGAGAAAACCTAAAGGAGCTACAAGTTATCAACTGCTTTAGTGAATTGAAAAGGCCGAATTGTTCAAGACAGCATGTTTTCTAAATCCACTTTGACTAAGAAGTGTGGATAGAAAGACAAGGAGAAAAGTTCAACATTCGTTTGTAAAAAGATGTCACTTTTAGAAAGTGTGTTTTACCATTATAGCTGAGTCGAGGTTTGGTGAGGCACATCACAAGGTGGCATTCTATGTCATTCTGGCAGAACAAAATTGGTGCATACCGGACATTTTATGCCTGCACAAAACAACCGAATAGTAGAAAAACCAATGGTTACATCTTACTTTGTAACATTTTACTAGGAATAATCAACCTAAGCCTGATGAAAACCAGGATTAGAATAATATTATCGAAAATATATAGTAGTGGTATAATATTTAGTTATTTTGAGTCGAATAAAGCATTCAGGTGATTTTCAGTTGGAATGAGGAATCAGAGGAGAATATAGGAGCACAAGGGAGCGAAGACAGCAGGAATTGGATGCAACATGTTCAAAGAAAATGGAAAGGTATGTGGAAGTAGAAGAAGTTGTTAAATAGCAGGTAAGAACGGAAGAGAGCAAAAAGTCAAAAAAAATTATAAATATGATTGAACTTTTGAGAATATGCTTCAACCGGGAGAGAAATGAATTTGAATTTTCACAGAGGAGTATAACGAAACCGCAGAAGAGAGGAAATGGCCCTACATGGGATAAGAGGCGGAGGGACGCATTAAAGAGGATGAAACCGGTTTTGATGAATTGACTGTGTAATGATACGGGCTGCAAGAGAAACGGAAGAATACAATAGTTAGGCAGGTTGTAATAGTGATATAAAGGAACCTAAGGAAGGAAAAGGCGAAATAAAGTACTGAAATTTAAAGAAAGAAAGAGGTGCACGAACTATTGGAGAATAAACTCTGATGTGCCACATGTTAGGGGAAGCTACGGGAAAAAGAGAATAAATAACAAATTAAAGTGTAATAAGGGACGAGAAGTAACAGTATGGATTTATGGAAACAGAGGTCTATAATTACACTTGATCTTCTGCTACTCGACAGCCAATGGAAGAAGGTTATTAAGATGGGAGGATTTGGTAATAGGTATTTATGATGTGGAGGAAAGGTAGTTTGATCGCCGTGGTTAGAAATAACGTTTGGAAAAGCAATGGAGGAGGCTAAGTGTAAAGAGGAGTTGAGTAAAGAAATATGTATGAGGATAATTTAAGTTGTATTAAGACGGGGACATGGGTTAGTGGGAAGTGGTTCCTAATTTTTTTAAATGGATGTTGCTCTCTTATTATACTATTTTATTTGTGTCAATGGTAATGATCATGAATAAAGTGGAAAGTCAAATCGGGGAAGAGAGAGAAGAATGAAAGCCCATGACTTATTGGATATGGGGGGAGAAAAAAGAGGAAGTAGAGGACAGCTAAAGGAATGGAATGAGGAATTGAGGAAGTGTGGAATGCAAATTTACCAAGCGGCGAAGTGTAGAGTGTGGCATATGACAAGGAAGAGACACAAGGGTTGGTAAAAGCATAACATTGGGGAGGTTGTAGATCTGGAAGGAGGTACAGAACCTACAATATCTTGGAACGTGTTGAATGAGTGTGGAAGGGTGAAAGTGAAAAAGGATATGTTAATGACGAAGAGGACAGCAGGGAGAAGTAGTTTATAGGTGTGTAGAGACCTGCTATGGAGAAGAGAAGTGACTTGAGGTGTAATAAAGTGAATATATAGGGCATACTGTTATACCAGGGATATACATATGCATCAGAAACATGACATATAATACAAAAGAGATTAAGAAAGTAGAGGCCATGGAATGAAGTTTGTGTAGGAGCATGTTAGCTGTCACGTGGAGAAAAGAAACCAAGATAAGTAAACAAGTGACCGGGAAAGAGTTGGGGTTACAGATAGTACCTGAGCTAGCAGGAGGGTAAGAAAGACTTGAATGATGGTTGATGAGCATCTAATGAGGATGGGAAAGAAAGGGAAAGAATACAAGAGAATGATGGTGATGAAGTATGTAAGGAAAATACCACAATAGAGACCAGTAATGAGATAGGGAGGAGCAAATAATAGGAAGTGTGCAGGTGAAAGATGCAGAATTTAAACGATTAAAAGAGGAATACTGGTGGAAGGAAAATGAGGATGATAGAGTGATTTTTACTTAATCGATTCCAAACATAGGCTGGGGAAAACGGTTGATGAGGAAAATGAGTTATTGAGATCAAAATTTCAGAATGGTATTTTGAAAATTACACAATTATTATCAGTACTATGTTTTACGTGTATATGTATTAATTATATCTATTTTGAGGGATAGTGTTAAGTTGTATTGTGTTTACCATTTGCAATTATGGTTGCAAGGGGGTTCTTTTGTTGCGTGTGTTTACCGATGGATCATGGATTGCGAGAGATTTTGTAGAGTCGTGTAGTTGACGATGAAAATATTGGCTGAGAAGAGTTTTGTTGCAATGTGTATAAAATATAATAATGGTTGGAGAGGGATACGATTGAGCGTCGCTATGTGCTAGGGGACGGCGGTTGTCAGTGTGGCTTGGATATAATTATTTCATATTGTTTCTAGACTATAATAAAGGGAACTTCTTTTGACCATTTTGTTTCTTTTACTAAATGTGTCACTTTGTTATACACCACCTTTAAAAAATGACTTAGTTCCTGACCTTTTTTTTTTTTTTTATGTTTAACAAACACCATAACATTATTTACTAAATGTGTAGTTATCTTTTCCCCCTTCTTCCTGAGTTTATGCTTGCTTAGGTCCCCATTTTAGGGTCTATACAAAACTATATTAGTGTACTCGATCTATGGCGCAGGGTCAGGCTTGGTAGTTAATAAACACAGTTTTAATGATCCTGTTTTTTTGCATTTGCTTTCTGGTGTATTTAAATTTAGGCTTTGTCGATTTTTATTAGTTTTTGGGACTGTATATTGTGGATTTACTTCCCGTCGCACGTGCAACAGGTTAGGGTCATAAACATTCAGTTTGCTTGTTTCCAACACTCGCACTAATTAGGTCAAACCTCGCAGTGTAGGTGCGAGCAGAAGCAATATATTTCACTTGTACTTTTAAGTGTTTCTTGTTTATTCTTGTCCTACTAAACAACCCGTCTCACCAATCCAGCCCAGAGGTCTAAGGACTCATAGTGCATTACAAAGATTCCCTCAATCTTTCAACATGAACATTTCGCAGATTAACTTCAATGTTATTCTCTATATAGCATCACTTCGTCTCCAGGACGAACCTATTCATCTTCAGCAGTCACACAGATCAGCTGAGATTAGCCGAGTGACAAGTTTTATGAAAGAATGGGAAGGGTAACGCTTAGACATAAATTATAAACAGGAAAAGAATAATTATAAGCATTAAGGTGGACCATTTAAAAAAAAATTGTTTTCCGTCCCGTTCCTGCCAGAAAAATTTATGAAGTAAAACTCATAGTTCGCACATAGGCTACTCGAATCATATATTAGTTCAAAGTAAAAAAATGAACCAATGGTTACATGCACATTCATAGTTTCCCTAAAAAATTATACCAAGAGATTGAAAAATAAATTACCCTTCGTTTGGCATCCACCTACACCAGAAATCATGCAGTTTCGGGATTTCAGGCTCACAAATAAAATGTAGTATCAAAAACTGAGATTACTCTCGCTGAGAAAGTAGGCTTAGTATACGGTGTCTTATGTACATGAATAGATAGTCTAGAGGAAAGTTTTAATGCATCAGTCCAACTGGAATGTAAAAAAAAAATCATAGGCATGCACGCCTAAAAATTTCCTTAAATTTTTTATGAATCCACGTTTCAAGTTCAACAACCAAAAGAGGTTGTTTTCAAATAATTGCAATGTTATAATGGCTTGTATTTATTTTAAGTTCACTAAAGTAAACGGTTCATTTCATATAAATTTTAAACACACATGAATGTATAAAATGAAATATATTAATCCATAGGAAACTGGTATGTCATAGTAGAAACACAAACAATCCAGAATAAGCACATCCTTAGGTTTATTTGAGTACCAGGCATATTAAAAAGTTTCATCTTGGTATTTTCTTGGTTTCAGGAGATTATATCCTGATAAGCTGCGTACGCAGTTTTAGGCGTGTAGAAGTTTAAAAAAAATATACCTGTGTGTACATTCTCAAGTTTACTTACGTACACTTCGTTTACTGGATTGTATCAGTCTTACCTTGAAGGATATATTCATGGCCCTATTTTGATAATACACGCCATAGTGATTCAATGTTAATAAGCGTTGCTTACCTTGCAGATAAGCAAACGATACCAACCTAATTAATTCATACGTTAGGATTTATTAAAAAGTGCATTTTATTTACAATTCTTTTCAATTCATAAAATACATAATTATTTGTAGTAAGGAACATATATATATTCTATTAGATAAGGATAGATATCAAATTAAAAGATATGAAAATGATAGAAATTAGATTATTAAAATAAATTATATGACACATATTAATAAAAGTGTATTATTTATGAAGAGTCAACGGACAGAGTGGCTATAAGTTGTTGTTACAACAGAAAAATCAATTACAATCATATAATTGTTGAGTAAAAATAAATTATGTAATGAGAAAAAGTATTATATTATGTTAAAAAGTAATAATATTGAACCATTAAAACACATTAAAAATGTGAGTCGAAAAAGGAATATACATAAAACAATAAACATATTAAAATTACATGTGTTATAGACAATTAGTTAAATAAAACTAGTGTGTATAATATTGATAAACAATATAAAATTATGTTAGAAATAGAGTTCCATAGAGAATTGAGCCTAGGCTTGCTAAAAGATTTATAGTTGGTTTGTTTTAAAAACAATTTTAAAAATTAATTCTATTCAGGATTTTATGTAATTACATTTTAACAAACCATAATTATATTAAGACAGAAGGGTAGATGAAATATGGGATAGTATAAATGAGAATTAATATAGTTGTAATTAAGATAAAAGTCAAATGACACAGATTGGAATTTTGTGAAAACATAGAAATTTTTTTTTTACATAAGGTTGAAAAATATCTTTCTGGGAGAATTCTGATTCCTTGTTCCTGAGGAATGGGGGTTGTTTAGTCACAAATTCCAACATGTTTCGGCGGCTCGATGGCACCATCTAGGTCATATTGCATTTCTGCTAAATATAGACTCTATACTCCACACTAGTTATCAAACTTCAATTTTACATATATTTTATATTGGCCTAAATTGGAGTATTTTGGACCATGCTTACGTTACTGACTTTTTTCTTGTTTAGACTGAGAGGATGGTGCCTCGAGGAGGCCGAAACATGTCGGCAATTGTGTTAAAAACAACCCATTCTAAGGAACAAGGGAAAATTACAAATAGTTCCCAGATAAGAATAGTTTTAAAACTTATTATAAAAAATTTCTTTGTTTCACAAGAAATTCCTCGAATCTG
The DNA here is from genome assembly GCA_039000515.1 of Timema cristinae. Taxonomy (NCBI): domain Eukaryota; kingdom Metazoa; phylum Arthropoda; class Insecta; order Phasmatodea; family Timematidae; genus Timema; species Timema cristinae. Next base: position 10,059 of record JBCFYV010007832.1, on the reverse strand, counting down.
TGTCATTTTGACTTTTTATCTTATTACATATATTAAGTTTCATTTATTCCTATCATATTTCTCTACACTTGTTTAATTATTTATGGGTTGTTAAAAATTATAATTACTAAAATCTCTGTATAGAATAATTTTTAAATGTTTTGAGTATTTTTGTAACAAAACCAACTATAAACTTTTTATGAAGCCTAGGCTCAATTCTCTAGGGAACTCTATATTCTAACCATAAATTTCTATATTGTGTATCAATATTATACACCCTATTTAGAGATATTTAACTAATTGTCTATAACACATGTATTGTAAGTTTTTTATTGTATATGTACTTTTTCGACTCACATTTATAATGTGGTGTTTTTTATGGTTTCCAATTTATTACTTTTAACCTAATTAGAAAACTTTTTCTCATTACATAATTTACTTTTTACTCACAATTATTGATTGTGATTGATTTTCATGTTTGTAACAAAAACTTGGCCACTTCTGTCCCATTGCACTTTCATAAATAATCCCTGAATTAATAATTGTTCAATATAAGTTATTTTTAATCATCTAATTTCTATCTTTTTTATCTTTTAATTTGATATCTTATCTTATCTAATAGAATTTCTTTTCAGATTAAGTGTTTTTCTCGTTTGGAGTTCAGAAACACTTTCAAAATTCCACATTGCCTTTCACTAATTTAAAGGTATGCCTAATACTAAGCAAGTAAAGAGCAAATTATAAGTTAACTTTGCGATAGAAGCTTACCCATATGCTTCACTGTTTCAGATTTGTTTTAATATTAATTAAATTATGTTAGAAACCTTTGTCCACTTTGAAATTTCAACCAGTACAGTTAAGAGTAGTTAAAAAGAACAACAAATAGATAGGTATAAGAGTTAAAATTAATAAAACCAAATGCCCACGTATAGATTGAAACCCTGTATTCCCAAATAATGGATTCATAAGTACGAACAGGCTTTTTGAAGAAGTCAACAATTTCAAATAAAAAATTGGTGATTGTGCAACCGATAGGATGAAATTCGGAAGTAAAACGAATCCATGCAGGCATGGTTAGTTACATTAAATTGACAAAGCTCTTGTCTAAACTTGTCTAAATATTAAAAAATGAGAGAGAAAATATTCAAAGTTACAATGCCTATCGTTGTTTCTTACGATGTGAAGTGTGGTTTCTTACTCTCTACCGAGAGAATAAATTGAGTTTTTTAAACAAAGTGCTGAGAAAGATATTTTGGACCTTAAAAATGTATTAAAGAACATGAGGCGCAAGGAAACAATTTAAGGATAGTCAAACCTCAAGCAGGCTGATTCGTGGCGCGTGTGGCAGTATCAGGTTTACCAACTTTATGTATTGGGAAACCTGAAGATACAGGCCTTAGCATATGGGGGATAATGTGGAAAATGATTCTGGGCTTGGAAATGTTTAGAGAATGAGCGTGGTTCGAGTCAAGAAGCAATATATGAACGTAGAGTGTGTGATCTCTCAAAGGAAGCTATAGCTATTATAGCATGTATGAGTTTGACTCGATGTATGGGATGTTGTTAAGCGAAGGACGTATACAAAGATCGGTTGGGAGAAAGTTAATGAGAGACTGGCTTATGTAGGGAGTTTATTTTAGGATATTATGGAATCTTGTTATCTTGCCTACCCTATAATGGAACCGGCGTTTATAGGTATGTATTTATTAACCTTTTGATATCACTAATTCATTTGAAATAATTCTAGAAAGGAGAGAATGTAGTTTTTGTTAGCTCATTTGTGTTTATTCTATTTTACATATATATAAACTAAAAAATATAAAATAGTATTTATTTTATAATCAACATTCTAAAAATAGACATTAAAACCTGATTTAAGTTTATGTTAAATCAATTACAAATAATTAGAAAGCTATCTAAATCTTATTATTATATTATTGATTATTATTATTATTACTGTAATTGTATCAATATATTCAAAAAACACTTCAGCTACTTCAAAGCTACGGTTGTAAAATACCAAAATAGAGAAGAGGTTAGGAAATCATTTAGTTAATTAAAAAAAGCTGTGAATCATTGGAGTACCGTATATAGAAAAACGGTTATATCAGGAAGTTAACTGAAGAATCCTACTCCTTACTTAATAGAGCTCGTTTTTTTAGTAAAGTTTGGGAATTAAGAAAATCAAACAAAAAGTATATTTGAAGGAACTTGTAATAGAAAATAGCTTAAACTTTTACTATGCTCTAGCATTATAGTAGAAAAATAACGAAAAAAACCCCTATATGAAATGAAGTATGGTAAATGAAATGCAATTTTGCGATAAAGAAAAAATATTGTAATTAAACATACATTGGCGAAAAATCCAATATGATGCATTTAATAATTGGAGATGAATACTTAGGTATAATTCAAACGTGTAGTAAGACGAGGAGCTTGAAAAAAATAGATGCTAATATCTCTTATTAAAGGAATAGCCCATAGTTTTAGAAACTTTGTTTTCTTATTTTGTTAAGTAGTTGTTAACTACATTATTATTGTAAATATATACTCCTTAGGGTTATCGATCACGTGAATTAGTAGATCATCGTCTACGTGTGTGTGTAAAGAAGCTTTTCATTGTTGTATTTGATGTTTTTTTTTTTTAAAATAGATGATAAAGATTTACACTCACTTAAATGAGAGTTTTACCTCTTGAACGAACGATATATTCGAATGGCGATTCATTAAATAGTCCATATACATATTTCATTTATACAAATTAGAATAATTAATTTCAAACATTCTGTATCCTCCCCGGGTTGGAGCGTGTGGTTACGACAGCGTTTTAGTCCGACATATTTATCTTCAGTCGGCTAAAAGTGTTGTCCATGAGCTACGGCTTACCGATATTATCCGGCATAGCTGAAAAAAAGTCGTCGTTGGTGAAATGTGGGGTTTTCCCTTTCACAGTGAAGGAAATAACGGCCGTGTTGGAATAGAATGGGTGTCCTTTATAGATTTAAGTTATTTTATAAGTCAATCTGCGATATAATAGTCGGTTAGTTAAGTACAAGTTAAATACCTCAAATAAATAAAAAATGACTGTTGACGTCGGTGTTTGTTGACTATTACTGTGGGTAGTAAGAACTTTATACTTTTAACCTCTCACATTAATGTTTGTTGCAGACCAAAGGAGAAAGGATCTACGAAGTTGTAGGAGTTGAAACAGTGTTGTGAGACGTGAGAGATAAGATGTGCATCAGCGCATAGATATTGTGGAGAAAAGTGTTAGCATCACAAACCAGCGAGAAAGAGAGAGAAAGAGGGAAGAAAGGAGATTGGTTGTGTTGTGACGATAGACTATTACCGTCTCATAATAGTTGAAGCATGGCAACCGCGTCGGTAACATACAAAGAAGGTGGTTATGAGTTAAATGGATGAGGATTTTACCGATGAAAAACATAAGGGAAGTGAGTTAAAGCGCGCAAAGGCCACGGCCAAATCCTAAGAGAAGTTTAGTAGGAAATTAGTTGTTTATGCGCATATGAGTCGTCATTAAACTAATACCATTACGGTAGAAGATGAACTGGAGAGTGCAGAGAAACCACTTTATGACCCATGGCAAGGTTTTAGAGGAGACTATATTTTATAGGCGTGTGCAACCTAGAGAGAAAAGAGATTTTAAGTTGGAGAGTGAGAGATGGAGATGAAAAAGGAAGAATAATCTAGCTACATGAGAAATCACCTAAAGTTACCTTAGCTGTAGTGTTGAGCTAGAAAGCTTTTTTTCTATTGTACCAGGAAGTGGACTTTGCAGCCCAAAGGCCGGGATAAGTGAGAGAGAGAAGAACATCTCGAACCTCTTTGTAATTCATTCATGTATCTGGAATATGACAAGTCTAAAAAGAATCATGAGGCGACAGATTTGGTTGCAAACCATGGTTTTGAATTAGGTTAATTTATTGACTCGTTATTTCGCAAAAAATAACAAAAAAGAAAACGCCGTCAGTGTGCAAAAAAAAGTACAAGGAAAAACAATCACAAACAAATCAATAAAAAATAATAAATCAAAATTAAATTTTTGGAGGCATATTCAAAACATGGGTGGAAAATTGCAAGGTAGCACAAAAATGGCAGTGTCTTCCTTAATTCAAGTTAGAGTAAATGGGACGTTTGTGGCACACCCTTTGGTCGTTAACAGAGAATAAAGTAAACCGGTCGAACTGTCATCACAGCAATGTGAATAGGTTGAGAGAATTAGAGTCACGTAACCACGCCTCCTCGCTCTCTGATTTTGATGACTTCTTTACTGTGCCCCTCCCATCCTGCCCCCACCCCTGACTTCTTTTCCCCAGTACGAAATGTCCTCCCCTCGGGAACCTCCCCATAACCTTCCCTACATCCCTTAGCCTACACTCCACGGCCATGTTGGTTCTGGTGAATAATTATTAAAGATTGTAGTAGATTAGGATTATTGCTAATTAATTAGTGCTAGGCTTGAGTGATTGTTGGAGTTTTAATCATGATTGGGGATTTGTGAGATTATTTGGGGGAGTCTTCATCACAATACTCTACTGGGCTTTCCGGACAAGCAGTAGAAAACCTCTCCTGACGACGTTCCGTTTGGGGTTAGAGTTGTGATAAATGGTTTTCCCTTATTTGATGACCCCTTTCATTCCCCCTCCTTTAGAGGTATGTGTCGGCAACCCCTTATGTGGTAATGTTTTTTTTTTCCTGTGTCCACAACCCTGGCGCCAGTCTGGCGGGTCGACAAGACAAGTCAGACAAGAATAGATCGTGAGGGCATTGAGTCCTTGGCCAACAGGGTTTTCCCTGGCCCAGTTGGCGGGCCCCAACAAGGAAGTTGAGACATGGAAAGAGATTGAGGTATTGCCCCGGGCGAGGGGATTTTCCCTATGTACGGGCATCGCACCCTGGCGCCAGTTTGCGGCCACCAAAAGGCGAGTTGAGACAAGAATAGGTATTTGAGGCCATTCATTGCCCGGGCAACGGGTGTTTCCCTATGGGGACAGCATCGCAAACACTGGCGCCATGTTGGCGGGCAGAAAAGACAGGATGGAACTTCGTTAAAGGACAACAGTAAATATAAAAACAGATATTAACAACTTATCTATTTATTAAACAATTAAAGACATCATACATAATATTTATTTATACCTTTTTACAGGAATGCCTCATATATTCATTCATACGTTTTCTACAGTGACTCTTAGATGCGATAGTAAAATTGTTTTTAGTTCACAAATCCAGCATTGTAATAGTTCCACCGACGACATGACGGAAGATATTCGTAGGTAGCGCTGATACGATCCAAGTTTTGATGTGCGTTTACACCGTAGGCTGTTCTAGGTGACGACATACCGCGATTTTGTTAGTGTGTCGATCAACATAATTGCAAGCGTGAGTAGGTGTCGACCACATATTCCGTCGATTCCAACGGCGACGTCGATTAAGGTCTCACCACCTCACAAAGACGCACCAGCTTCTAGGTGCCAGATAGGCGACCCCGTTTGAGTCCGGCGTCTTGTTTCTCGCTGATGGACAACATACGGTTTCCGCACATGCATCTCAAGAGAGGAATTCATGATCTAGCCAGACTAATCTTTGAGGAGGTTGCGTGTTGCTTAAAAAATTTGATATGACAGACTTGTAGCTGCCCAGTTTTGCCCACTCTGTAGGTTAACCACTCAGCACGAATTCCCTCCGCATTTTTCTTAGCTGGCATAGGCCGTTAAAGTTGTTCTTGACGTTATACCGACGATGTGGCTCGCTTGGCGTCGACTCGTCCAGCGGGAACGTGTTGAAAATACTAGTGATGGCAAGAGCGGCATTCACGGCTTTGCTTTTGCGGCGCAAACGTTTGACTTTCCCTGAATGTTTAGCGGTTATGGGCGGCACGCCACCGAGACACCCCCTTTTATAGGCGCACGCTGCTTGGACCGCAACCTCTTGAAGGGACCGGCAGGACCCTACAGTCTTTGAAAATGTTTTGTAATATCTCACACTTTAGCGTCGTTGGCTGAATAAATTGGTGGGCGAGAATAGGCTTTGCGAAAGTTTCCATCGGAATGTTCTGGGCGCGATTGGAAGGTACAATGAGACCAGTATTGGCGCAAACGTCTTGAGGCGAGCTTCGAAGTTGTAGCGTGCTTTGTATGGGACGTGCGGGAATGTGTTTTTGCGTATAGATGCCAAATGTGACTTATACGGGGCGGAAAACCATAATGATGGTTCTTGATGATTAATTATTAATGATTATTAATTATTGAGGCTATTTGCTAATTGAAGAATGGTAGGCTAGGATCAGGTGCTGGAGTTGTATTATTCATGATTGGGGGGCATTGTGGTTTATTTGGGGGAGCATGATGGCCGCGGCACGAACTAGGCTATGGATGTCTTGTGGGTAGAATGAACATTGGCTCCTCCATCAAGACTTTGTCAGCACTTGCCCGGAAACAAGCCAGCACGAACCTCTCCTGACGACCGTATTGAAGGTAGAGTGTTGATAATGGTTCCCATTGTCTTGAGACCCCCTTACTTCCCCTCTTAGAGGTAGTGTCGCACCCCTTTGGGGTAATGGGTTTTCTCGATGACGTAATCATTCCCGTGTTACGTCACAGTTGGCGGGTCGACACAGACAGGTCAAGACAAGGAATAGATCGCGAGGGGCGCAATGGGTTTTTCCCTGACGACAGTTTGTGCGGCCCAAACAATACGAGATGGGACAAGAATAGCGATTGAGGTCATTTGACCAAGGCAACGGGTTTCCCTATGATGGCATCGCAAATCTTGGCGCCGGTTTGGCGGGCAGACAAGACAAGGTCAAGAGACAAGAAGTAGATCGTGAACTTGTAAAAGAGGTCATTGACCCAGTTTTCTCGTACCATGTTGACCGTCGAACGAGGGAGAGGGGGGAGGTGGGTGGCTATAAACGAGGGGCGCCACTTGGTTGTTATTTATAAGCGTTTGTTTTTCTCTCTCAAATCCAACTATAGCTTGTCCCTTGCACACGTTTTTACTACCCGATCGGGCTGTTACGCTAATGCTCGTTAGGGATGAGGAAGGTTGAATGTTTAAAGGACGTGCACTTCACTCATTTGGTGGAGAGGAAACCACCTTCATTTGCACCCAAAGCGGGTTAGAATCTCACAATCTCCCCTTGTCCCCCTGGCAGACGGGAGCGTTTAGAATCGTGCGACTGGTTGAAGCAAACCAAATTTTGTATAGAGTAAATACTCCCTCAGCTTATGATCCAGAGCGGTGGGAATAGGGTGAGGTGTTTCAGACAGTAAAACTATTACTATTTTGACTCAAAAGAGTAAAGTATAGGTTTTTTTACTTATCATGTTCGTTAGCTACATGATATTCCAGGATGCAGAGAAGTGACTAAAATCCTCTCTAACTTCCAAGAAGTGAGCGCTAGCCATTCATACCTCTCGATCACTTCTTGTAAATCCTAAGTGACTTTCAGCCAGGTGAAAATATTAAGGTGATTTCTCACTCAGTCCTTCAACACTGTTTGGTGTCTTGTATTGGTGCAGAGACCCTTAAGTAGGCTTTCCTCGCACATCATGTTCAAGTTATTTGTGAGATAATAAAAACATCAAACAATTCCATTAACTCTTCAGGACATAGGCCATACGGTTTTTGTTGCAATGGATCAAGACAAACATTCCAGAATAGACCCATTTTTCCAAAACACCTTAGTTTTTTAGTTTAGTTGGTAGTGTGTCTATCCACTGGATCAAGGATTTCCTTTCAAATTTCTTGGGTGGGTGAAAAAAGGGGTGGGGTTTTCCCCCTTTTCTCCACCATGCAAATGGTTTTTTACTTCCTCTAAATTAAACCCTTTTCCCAAATTTCCCAAATACTTTAAAGTATTTAAAAACGTAAAACCCGAACGGTTAGTAAGTTGCTGTATTAATAATAAAAATAATAATTAAAATTTGTTGAGATCATATAATTTTGTTCCTTTTTTATTATTATTATTATTTTATTTTTCACCGCGTCTTACAAACCGTTGGGGTTATACGCACTTACGTAATGTGAAATGGAAGGGTGATTGTGAAAATGAAATAAAGGACCTAATTTTAAACGGGGAATCGAACCATGGTGGAGGCCTGGCTTTCCCCCACATTCACAAGATTCTTTTCAGAGGGGAAGGAAGGGGTTGGTAATCAGATAAATTTTTTGGCGGGGGCCGAGGATTTTAACCCCGGGGCCCCCACACAGAAGTCTGGGGGCACCCCTTTCCCCTTTTGACCCCCAGATCCCAAGTGTGTTCCAGTTCACCCGATAATTTTGATAAATATTTATTTGGAAGTTAAGGAGTTTGACCTAACCCGGGTTTGACCAAAAAGTTGACTCAAAATGGTCTATGAATAGATTAAACAAAGTTAGCTTTTAAAAACGTCACCAAAAATTTAAACCTGACAAAATACACATTTAATTTAAAATTTTAAATCAAAACTTTTTAAGTAAAAGAGGATAATTGAAAAACCCGATGTGGATGTTGCTGGGAATTTTACCATTGTCTTGATTAATAACCCTTCCGTAACTTATTATTATTATTATTTTCACGTGAAGAAGACGGGGGGGTTACTCTAAAAATTTACCTCTATATATTTTACATGAACCAAATTTTCCGTTTTCGCTTAGAAACCCTTGACTCGTCCTTTCTAATTTAGACGGGAAAAATAAACGGGAAAATACTTAAATTTTTCTCATATCGAGTGGAAAATAATATTAATTTTCAGCTACGCTTATTGCTTTAAAATGGCTCAATCCCGATTTAGCTCATGCCATCTAAATTTTTTATACTTGCATCGAGGGGCGCTTTATCCTACAGGTTTGCAGCATTTTAATTTCATATCATATTCTGAAAATGACAAATTGGACACGGGAATCGAACCCCGGGAACCTTTGGCTTTCATTATGATTAAACCCATTTTATTTAGTTCTGGTTTGTTTCCCCATTAAAGGGGTAAGGTTTTTACTGTAAATTATATTCTAAACTATAATTTTTTTTTATATAAATATTTCAAGTATACTTTTGTGGCGTGATTTTTTTTTGTAAAACTTTTTTTTTGCGTCAAATACTGATTAAAATTTTTGGGATCAAATGTTAAAATTTTTGTTAAAAGTAACCGGTTTTAAAATGGAACCGAGAGGATTAAAGTATTCAAAAACTCTTTCCGGACGAATGGTGGCACCTTCCACCACTCCCCCCCACCTCCCCACTGAAATTTTGTACTCTTTATGGCCTACCCAAAATTTTTTTGTTTTTAAAAGGAAAAGTTTTTTTAAATCACAAAGACACAAACGATCCCGTATTGAGCAAAAACTACGGAGGACGGTTTGGGGTCGCGGTTCGATTCTAGATTGGGTGTACTGTGGGAGGTAGTTTGAGTCCCCTACCTGCACTTAAAAGGTTTTTTTTTGGGGAAAACCCCCTCTGATTATATGAAAAGTCAATTTTTTTTATACAAAGAAACTTTTAGAAAATACAAACTTTTTTTCCCGCCAACCCTTTATTTAAAAAAATATACAGTATCGGTGATATTTAATAGGTTTTAAAAGGTTGCTGTAGATCACTTTTCTTGACGTATGAATACATGAAATTAGAGGTAGGGGCTTTTCTAGTTGTTCCCATGAAAAAGGGACTGTAGTTCGTGAGTTTCGATCTTGTTTTCTCTCTTGCGTGCATGGCTATCCGTAAAAAAAAGATAGTTTTCTTCTTTTCGTACAGATGAGTAGAAAATGGATTGAAAACCTGATTGGGCCCAACTGTGAAATGCGAAACAAATTAGCCCCCTCCCCCCAGTAAAAAACAAAATAATATTTTTGGGCAAAAAAGAGAATGGGCTAGCTATCTGGGGCAGTTTTTATGTTATGGTCAGATAAATAAAAATTGAGTGGGTGAACAATAAAAGTTCATGTAGTGGCTAAAAAAAAAACTTTGCTCAAATAATATTGGTTTAAATTAAATTAATAAAAAAGGACGCATTTGTAAAAAATATTTGTAGTTGTAAAACAAAATTGGGATTTCAAATGCACACAAGTTTGCAAAACAATAAA
>JBCFYV010007815.1:0-28003 GCA_039000515.1 Timema cristinae | reverse complement strand
TCTTACCACTCTCATTTTCACTCAAATGTGGGTACATTAAATTCCTCTTTATGAAGCAATTTAACCCGACGCACAAGGTTTTAAACGACGTAAACAATTCTTTGCTTCATTTGGGGGTTTTTTGTATTTTAAAAAAAAAAAAAACCCTTTTTCCCATTGGTAGTTCAGGGGGGGAGGGAAAGGATACTCTCTCATAATAACCCCTTTCCCAAAACCAAAATTTTCCCCCCCCCCCCCACAGTAAAAAATTAAATCCTTCATAAGTACTTGGCTACACCGTTTTGAGATTAGCCCCTGAATATGGGACAACTATAACTTTTATCAAATGAAGAATATTTTAATAGAGGCTACACCTTTTTTTATGCATTCATCTACTTTTCTAGAATCTTTGGGTTTCCCCAAAATTTGGGGGAATGGGTCCCCTCCCAAAACAATTTACGTGTTTTGGAGTAGCCCCAAAGATAGTGCTGAATATTTACTTTTTGGGTAGGCTACATTTTTAATGGCGCCCGGGAAATATTTTGACAAAAAACCCTTTTATAAATTAACGGGTTTTTATTTATCATTATTTAAACATTTCTAGTCATTAAATACAGATAATAGGGCCAGGTATAAAATAAATATAAAACATACTCATATTCACCCCCCCCAACATCTGTTTAAAAATTTTTTTTCTTTTTGGTTTGACTTGGTCTTAATATATTTATATCATTTTGTGAAACATATTTTTACATCTTCAATTTGCTTGTTTTGTTTGGATTCTCACGGTGTACTATCCAAGCACGAATTTAGAAATTGTAAAAGGGGGAGGGGGTACAGATACATTTAACGGAGAAACCTTTCCTCTTCCATCCACGACTCTTACATTCGACCATGCCGAGTTCAAGCCCAGCTTCACCCCACAAGTAATTACACCGTACTTCCACTCCAGAAATTAATACACAACTTTATTGGTCGCCGCCAAAGCCCTCCCCCTCCACTTCCATTAGTCTAAAAAAATATTATACTTAAGGGGGCACGTGCCCCCTATTCCCCCTTAAATTCGAACTTGGTACTATCAGTACTACTGGTATTACGCGTACCACAGTTTGGATAATTGAGACGAAAACTTAGTGCGTCCTCTAACTAAGCTAATTGTTTGACTTCCGTTGGGGGAGTAGTATTTATCATATTTCGATTAATTTATAGCCTCGAGGTCTGTCCTAGGATTAAGCTAGTTTGTGAGTCGTGTGCTTATATAGTCACTTTCCAGTGTAGGTATTCAGTAAGAGCATGATAATCTTCAAGTCTAATTTTAAGAAAGTTTCTAATTCATGTGCTAATATAGCCGATTTTCAACATGTTTAGAAATTACATGAATAACATTCCAATTGATTTAAAAAATCTATATTGTCATTATATTATAAAATTAGTCACAAATTTGTTTTTCAAACCACATAGCAATAAGCAATAGGCATATGATAATATGTTTTGAGTGACACACACCATGGTGGGGAAAATAATAGAGTGGTACTCTACTCTAGGTACTCGGTTCGAGAAAAAAGATAAGACCCAAATGGAGATTTGGTCTTCTATTCTGCCGCACCTTAATAACACTGACGTAGGGTAGATTATTATAAATCGGTAACTGTGTCCAATTAGGTTAGTGACTAAAATTTTAAATACTGATCTCATCTTCTTAGGAGATAGCCCCTAAATTGGTTAAGGCCAAGTCAGAGTGAATAACACCCTACTACTTACACTTAGGGGTATTCAATACACCTTCCATTCAAATGTAATTACAATTTATATCACTTATACTGCCCCTCTCTTTGCCATTACACCTAAGTCAAAATAAACCAAAACAAAAACATGGTATTGAAAAATTAAATAATTATATAATTCAAACTATTTCACTTATATTGGCTCTTATTAATCAAATTATATTTTACCTTTGACTTTTTTTTACAGATAATTTTTGTTTTGTGTGAACGGATACTGAAATTATGTGGAATGACTGAAGAAGATTGCGGAGGTAATATAAATGATGTCGTGTCTAAACCCTTCACCCAAACATTTTTCGTAAGACAACTTCAACAGAAGCGTCCACATAAAGAATATATTCATTTAAGTAGTAGTTCTGCTTCATTTCCGGAAAATTATGACTTCGAAGGTACAGTTAAATACATATTATTATTTATAGTAATAACTAATATTATAAAAAATAAATAATAGATAAGTTTATATTAAGATTATTTAAGAGATTTCTTGCAACCATTCCTTAGCATAGGCGTGCGCAGTGGGGGTGCCGTGGGTGCCAGACACCACCACTAGTAGTAGTCGTTTAACGCTTCTTAGTATCACGACTTCAATTTTTCGGAATATGGTATTCCAAAAGATGCGGCCTGCCGCTTTGCATGCAGGTGTTTTTCTATTAATAATAGTTCAACTTGTGGGCTCATAGATCAAGCCTTTGTTTTAACAGGATTCTCTTCATGGCATCAGACACCAGAAAGATTAAAAAAACATGAGAAAACCAAGTATCATAAGTCAAGTTTGGTTGGTTGGGAAAGTTTCATGAAAAACAAAGATTCAACTAGATTATGCAAAAGAAGTTGAACTAAAAGTAAAGTAGAAACAACGTCAGAAAACCCGGGATTATATGACGAGGCTTGTTGATATAGTTTGTACTTTAGCCAAAGGTGGAAAAACACTTCGAGGACATATTGAATCTGAGGATAGTGAAGAAAGAGGTATTTTTCTGGGGATCATAGAGCTTAAAAAATATGATTCTTTTGTTAAGTCATATCTAGAAAATGCACCAAATAACTGTACGTCCTTAAGTATTATTTAAAAAAAATGACATAATACATGCTTTAAGTAATTTAATTTTAAGGAAAATTAGAAATGAAACTAAACGAACCCCAGTTTCGGTCATTGCAGATGAGACCTCTGATACCAATCACCGTGAGCAGATGACATTTGTATTTCGATATATTCTTCAATGAAAGTTATTGCCCGTGGAAAAGTTTGTTGCTTTACAGCGTTTGAAAAAAAACGGATGCTGGCAGTATATTTGGATCAATAGACAGGTATTAAGTTCGAAATGGGAGTTTTATAGAAATATGTTGCCTTTGTGTGCTTTTATGGAGCTTTAGCAATATCTGATCAGTCTACCGGTGTACAGGCTAGATGCAAAGAAATGAGTCAGTCTACCGGTGTACAGGCTAGCAGCAAAGAAATGAATTCTTCTATCCTGTATTATGCTTATTGCCTAAACCTAGCACAAATAAGTGCCTGCGCCAACAATAAGCAAATCCCATTGATATTCAATTTCCTTGGAGTAATCAAATTGATATGGAGATACATTGAAGGCAGCCCTAAATTACATGTTGTCTATGAATACATCGTTAAAACTACTAGCTCTGAATTTAGAACGGTGCAATCACTATTATAAACACGTTGGGCTTGCTGATAGGAAGCAGTTTCTGTTGTTCGTGATCGGTTACCTGCATTGTCAAACCATTGAGGATACTACTGAAGACACTTCGGATTCCAAAGCAAGGGCAAAACGAAAAGGTATGTTGTTACAAATAAAGTCATTCAACTCCATCGTTAATTTGGAGATCATGCATCCAATTCTACATCTGGTGGTTCAAACCAGCAAAACGCTGAAGTAGCCTGACAATGAACTTTGCCAGGCAATTGAAGGAGTGATACGGTTGGATTTCTTTAGTAGAGCTGAGAAATTATGTGCCAAATTTGATATGATTTATTCAAGAGTCAAGGACACATGTGACCAGCTGGGAATCGAAGTACCTTTGCCAACAAGCGAAAGGTTTTTCAGTTCAACTAGACAACGCTCCAAAAAACTGCTTTTCACATTGAAGACAAAAAGGGCGAAATCAAGCTGTTCGCATTTTACCCTGTTTTGGATGCTCACATAGAGGGTTTGATTGATAAATTTAGTCAAGAAACAAAGCAGGTAATTTATGCTACAAGCTAGATAATTGGTATAAACCTAGGTCCTAACAAGTGGGAAGCAGTAAATTTTCAAACTCTTTCTACATAGTTTGACGTAGACATATCAGAACTGGAAGCGGAAATAAGGCTTACAATCATGACACGATTTGCCACAATACCGGTAGCTAGCTGCACGTGCGAGATTAACTTCTCCAAGTTGACAATAGTGAAATCCAAACTTCACTCAACAATGTGATAGGACCGGCTACCAAAACTCCATGTTCCATTCATCAAACAAAGGCTGGCTGTGGACACGGACTTGGATTAAATTATTGAAGAGTTTAAAAAAGGGTACCCTTCAAAAGGCGGATGGTATTGAATTTTTTTTTTAATTTGTAAAATAAAACATTAATTTTTTTCTTGTTTTAATTTATTTAAATTGTTAAAAATATGTTTTCGGATGTAGAGGGGGGGTTTACCCCACCCTTTCGTCTTCCGGCTGGCACCCCCATTAGCCACACCCTGCACAGCCTATGTTCCTTAGTTTATAATAGATTAATGATATTCTTTAGTTATATTTAATAAACAAAGACATAATTTTAATCCTCATATTTTCTTATTGCATTAATTAGACATAAGCTTATGTAATAGGAAAAATGTTTATAGAATAATGCTCTTAAACAGAAAACTTAAAAAATAAAGTCTGCGGATATTTAAAACTAAATTTTAAAACAACAGTTTGGCTAGATTTTAACCCGCACCAATGGTTATATGGTCTAAGGCATCAATCTTCGTATAGAGTGGGTACTGTATAGCCAGTGATGGCAAAGTTAAAGTTAGATTTTCTACCAGGTACACCAAAAGTAGTTTTCCTTTGTGATTTATCACTATGATTTCAACCTCCTCTCTACACGCTAATATGGGTTCATTTTCTCAAAAATGTATCTTCTTCTTCTTCTGTACCCCTTACAGAAAGATATTATACAGGATGATTCGTAATTGTATACAATAAAGTGCAGTGGAATCTACACTGAAAAAGAAACTAAAAGTATCTTAAAGCCATTCGACTATAGAAATTTCATGGCACTATTTTAACAAGTGTATAATTATAATATGTAAAAAGTGATTCAATGTTTTCACATCATTACAGTTCACGAGTTATAAGGAGTCAAATTTGCTATTTTATGCTTTTTACGTTTCATTATAAAGGTGTTTGGGGCTGAAATTTAGTCTAGCTAGACATGCATATGAAGTGTACACAATGACATATTTATAATATGAAAAATAAAATATATTTTAATTTATAGGCACTTAAATAATGGTAAAATTACATATTTTTAATCTTATATTTAAATACTTTTCTTTGTATACCCCGATATGTTGATTTTATCTCATTTTGTAGTAAATAATGTCATTATTTCAAATTTGTCTAGTCTAACACTCTCGTTAATTTTATGACTGGCAAACAATAATTGATAATTGCAAATATAAATTTGAACTATTTCATCAAATTTCTTGTTTTGACTGTACCAAACACTCAGACTAGCAGGCAGAGGCAGGGTTGGACTACCCTGACTAATGAATGACCCACCTGTCGAAGCCGTGGTGGGCAGGAAAAAGGGAACAAGTCAAAAATCATAGTTTTGAGTTATTCAAACTTAAATGTTCCTTGGTATCCCCTAAATCCAGATGATTAATTAAAATACTTCTTGTAGTCCTTATATAACTAGTTTTAGATGCTCTTTAAAGAACGGACACAGAAAATGTATAATCTTTAATATTTAGCTCTTTAGATCATTCTTTAGCTAATATAATCGACTTATTACCTTTTGCTGGGAATGAAATCACAGCTTTTTAATTTCTATAATGCAGAATATACTCATTACTTGGTTTTATTTATATTAATATTCTATCCAAAATTGAAATGTATGTGTTTGTGTATGTATATATGTATATATTATGATTAAAAATTTCAGATTAATTAATAATAATCCGGGTAAATTAAAATTATTAGAAAATAATAAACAAATTCATATACTCATAAACTCTATTTTTATTAAAGTATATTTTTACAATTTATTTTACTCGTGAGATTTAAACATTGTTGTGTAAGAATAAAATAACCACCTTTTAAGATAGTTATTTTAAAATGTATTTCTCTAATCGTAAAAAACAGTTGTCAGTATCATCAACAGAGTTCAGTCATCTTCAATATCAGATAAATCAGACCTGTTAATGTCAGGATCTACATCCTCAAGTTTTCTTGTACATGCAAATTTATATAAAATTGACGAAACAGCTGTGGAATCAATGAAAGCATAGATAGAAGATCATTTTTCTTCTCCTTGCTTATAGGGTGTGGCCCTTTGTAAGTAAGTTCCAACTGCACGGTCTGCACATTTCGGCCTCGTCTCCTAAAGGAAATCTTTTTGAAAGGTTCTTCGTTACTCAGCATAGTTTTGAAGCTCACCACGCCAATTTCTTCATAGCAGAGCCACTTCACAGGCCTCCAAAGAAAACGTAAACCATCTTCAGCCAATTTTCGTACTTGAAAAATGTGTCCCCTCAGAAGCAGCCCAAAGTTGAAAAATGATTCTCTCTCCATTTCAATAACATTAAATGTGTTTTTTTTCCCTACAGTTCAAATCAATTGATACCAATCATGAGGGTGGTATACCAATATATTGCTGTGTTTCTTTTTTCGTTCAATAGCTGCATGGTCAGTATCGCATTCCATATGTGTATACCCACTAACAAGAAACTTGTGATTGATACGTTTCAAAGTTGGGTGGTTTTGTTGAGCAAGCTGAAACATGGTAGCAACCATATTATTCTTATTTTGTCCACCACATGTATCTGAGTAAAAGGTTATCTGCTCTACACTATGTGGGACATGTTCAAGAATGTGTTTGTACAAACAAGAGGCTATTTCATTACCTCCCCTTCCCGCAATACCTTCGTGCCACATATAGCAATAAGGTGTTCCTGTTGTACAGTCATGAATGGTTAGATTAAAAGTATACAACTGTCTCTTATAAAATACCACAGAAGTTTTTAAATGTGGAGTAGGGAGACATTGTTGTAAATCAAAGGAATACACCTTTTCTTTTTGTTCAATTTGGCTGAATCTTTATCTTCTCTTTTCTGGTCGATTGCTCCATCTGCTTCACTTTGGTGCTGGATCAGTTTTGATTCTATTTTATCAATTTCTGATTTTATACTACCAATCTGTTTCTGCATATTAAGCGTATCACAGGTGTTGCATGTGTCATTATGGGGTTTTTTGAATTTTAAATTGAGTGTTTTGAATACCTTTGAGTAGATTTTTCTTGAAACATGATTAGCAGCTACTGGCTTCTCCAAGTAAAGTTCATACATTTTATTTAAATTCAAATCTCCAGAGAGATACCTTTGTGCAGAATCCCGTCTGGAGTAGTGGCTTTCATAAGCTGGGAATGAAAGAACATGATTCTTAACTTCATCAATAACTGAAGTAGAGGTTTTGTTTTTCGGTGCATGCTTCCCACGTTTGTCTTTCTGAGTGGTCCCAGCTGTACTCTTTGATTTGTTTTGCATAACATTGTAGACAAATTTTGGAGTTTCATCCAAAGTGGCCATGAAACACTTTTTACATACTTCACATCTTTCTCCATTGACTTCAAGTGTGTAAGTATAAGTAAACTGTCTATTTTTCATTTTCTCAGGTTTGTCTGTCCTTTTTCTCTCAGACTTCTTCTTTTTGCATTGTATGAGTCCAGCAACATAAGATACTCTCTGGTTATAGCTTTTCAAACCTCTGTAGTCATTGAAAATCATCTTTCTGTTTTCTTCTGTGATTTTGTCTTTGCATTTTTTCGTACAATTTTCTTTCAATGGTTGTATTGCTTTTTGGCGGACAGATTTTCCTTTTGCTTAAGCTTCTCCGGAATTTCTTTTGGCTTTTCTTTCCAAACGCTTAGCTAAAGAATGTGTCCTAATAGTCTCGGAGTCTACGTCTTCAATATTTTGAATTTGATTCTCATTGCGTTTGTATAATAAAGTAGGTTTATTGGTTTCTGAAATAGCTGCTTCATGATACTCACTTTCAGGGTGATTATGCTTATTTTTCCTTCTTTGCTTTGGAGGTAATGCAGAGGAATTAGACTGTGAACTTGAATCACTTGTTTCTCCAAAATCACTATGATTCATTTTAAAATCAGGGTCTAAATCTTCATCATCACATTCTGATACTTCTTCAGAGTCATTAATAGACTCAGTTTGGCCTATAACTGGTTGTAGTAACAAAATAGGCTCATCTATTATAGACTTCGGTTCACCCTCCACGGAGATGTTGTGAGCTGTAATTAATTGGGCACTGGTACTTGCCTCCTCATCTGAAGTTTTAAGGTAAAGTGTCTCACTAGTGGAAGGTCCCGGAATGGTACCTCTCAAAGAGTTGGGTAACACATCAGTATCTGTTAAAATGGAAACTTAGAATTTGGTTTATTATCTTGCGGTCAAACTTAAGCAGGTTAAGTTAATGTTGGTTTTGTATAAATACATACATAAATAAATCAAAAAGTATTTCTAAACCAACTATATAGCCTGAAACCTTAAGAATAAGAATCCGATGCTTTGACCGCAATGGTGTTTGCACTTTCTTAGATATGTTTAAATCAAAGTGAAAAGCATTATGTTAGTCAAATTGAAATAAACATTTTTGAATTGGTATTTTATATTTAGATTCTTTACAATAATGGAACTGTGGTCTATTTTTGTTATGTTATTTTTGTATTAAGGGTATTTGGCAGTAGTTTAGCCAGCCTACAATCAAGGTAATAATGGATAGGTTATGATAGTCCTAGGAACAAATAAATATAATTACCTAAATCAATTTTAATAAAGACATATTAAGTGAATGAAAAGAAGCAGGTTTCAATATTTTGTGCACAGCATCTTGTTTATTTGTTGTAGATTAATAGGCCTAGCCACAAGTTTTTTTTATAAAAGGCCTGATTTGGAATTGAGATTTAAAACTATGAAAAGAGTTTTACTGGGATTTTGGTAGATTGTTTTAGTAAATTAGATAAAGTATTAAAATAAGACACTTAAGTAATAGTTTTACAAGTGAGGTTAGTTTCATTTATCCAAATTGGATAATTTATTGTATATTTCAATTAAAAATCTTAGAAAACACTTACTTTTGTCTGCTTTATATATTGATGCTTTAAGTTGCTTCATGAAATTGGCTCTTGCACTCATTGTAGTTCATACAAAATATATTTAAATATTATAAAGAAAAGTATAGTAAACCATTAGTCATGAGAACCAGCTCCCAGAATGATAACCAGCATACAAAATTGTTAGGTTGGCAATGTGAAAAACTGCTGTTTCTTACCTAGTCAAGTGTTTCTATAATGTGTATAATGATCAAAGAAATAGATAAAATTTTACTTTAAAAATAGCACTATACCAATCATTGACAAGGTTAATATATTGTGTTGGGTTAATATAAATGTTCAAGCAAAAGGGAACAAGTCGACTTATTTCCTTATGCATGCACAAACTATCATTCCTTAAAATCAAGCAAAAGGTAATATAGGGAATATTTCTTTTTGCCTGAACAAATATTCTAAAGTTTATGACATATTACTAATAGGAATATCTGTGGAGCATTAATGGTGTGTATATGACTTATTCCTTTTTGCCTGCACTTAGAAAGATACATTTTTAGTTGAATAGCACATATAGCTCATTTTAGCAAATTATTGACTTATCCCCTTTTCCCTGCACACCACGACTGGCTGGGTTGTAACGTGCTACTTGGTATCTTTGCGAAGACACAAAAGTTGAGTTTGTTTTGTTTGTTTTTTCTTCTCATAGTCATTTGGAGCTTGAGAAATATTTTATTGTATTAGTTTTGTGCTTCAACTCAAAGAGTCAAAGGAACTTCTCTGTTGGAACATTAAAACATATCTTGATTCTCTACTTATTGTGTATCTAAATATTAGAGTTTATTTTATGAACGTATGGATATATGAGTTTCCCTCGTCTTACTGGTTGTAAATTGAATATTAAAAAGTATATAAACAACGCAACAGTGCTGAAAATATATCTTATGTCATATGAGAAGTAGAATTTTTTTTAAACATAGGACTTTTCTAAAGCTTTTACGTATTCATTTTGCGTGTTTATTTAACATGACTAAGTTCAACGCTAAAAACCAATGTACATCAATACCAAGAAAACGAACCAAACGTGCAAATTGTGCAAGACTCTGTATAAACTTAAAAAGATAAAAGACTTGATTTATGATGCCTCCAGGTAAGTAATAAACCCAAAACAAGCGTATATAAGTGGAGTGTATTATTATTTGGTAAATAAATAGTAACTCCACACTAGTTAAGAGTAGATATGGAACTAAATCATACATTAAACTTCACCATGTATAATTTTCGTTTGAATCACGGCTTCAGAAAATAACTACTAATGAGATTTCATGTGAGCAGGTTACCAGTGGCTAGGTACACACACTTTTTGAATAACAAGGCCAAATTACAAGTCATTGAGAATCTGCTAATGTTGGATGTTCTAGGGGTCATGCTACTAGTGGTTCATAATTTGCTAATGTTGGATGTTGCAGGGGCTATTCTACTATTGGTTCATAATTTGCTAACGTTGGATTTTAGAGGGGCCAGGCTCTCATTGGTTCATAACTTACTAATTTTGGAAGTTCCAGGATCCATGCTACTATTGGTTCATAATTTGCTAACGTTGGATGTTCCAGGGACTATTCTACTAGTGGTTTATAATTTATTTATGTTGGATGCTCTAAGGGCCATGTTAAAAGTGGTTCAATATTTGCTTATGTTGAATGTTTCACGGACTAAAATACTAGTGGTGCATAATTAGTCATAAACAAGAACATCACCTCAGGCCCGCCCTTATCAGACGTGGAGCCCTGAACTAACTTAGTTTGCGGGGCCCCGAGTTGTCTGTAACTTCCCCCCCCCTCCAACAAAAGTTTTCTTATTACCAAGTCTTACTACCCGTTTGGGTTATACCCTTATGTACTAATTATGCTTAAGACTTAGAAACAAACCTAAGATTAGCAATAGAAAAGTGAAAGGATATAATAACTGAAAAAATTAATTTAATTAATAAAAATGTCAAAATTATTAACATGTTGAAATTAAATAATATACTTTAATATTGAAAAAACACGTTAAGCTGTGCTTTCAACAAGCAAAAAATATGTGAGATAAAATTGAAAAAATTAAAAATATATTAATGTCAATATAACAATAATTACCAAGTCAAATGATGACCATCAGTCAAAAAATACACATACAACATATTAAAATAAATACTATCAGAACAAAAATTGAAGATAACACACAGTTAAAATTCAAACATTGAAGATGAGAAGTTAAATGAAATCAAACACGTGAAAGTAGTGTCTTTCAAGTTGTAAAAATCATGTGAAATAAGGTTGGAACGTAATAAGCTATGATAAATAATCTGTGTTTAAGTAAATAATCGAAGTCTTAATCTTGTTCAGTCCCATTACTCCTTCGGCTGGTAATCAGCGTTTAAAAGAAAGCCGATTAAATTCTGGCCGACATTTTTCGGTATAATTATACCATAAGCATGGCGCTGTAAAGTGAAATTAAAGACTATTAGAAACAATTATGGAAGTAGAAAAACTATGGGAGTGAAAAACTAAATAAAAAACGTGAGAAAATTGAGAAAACGAAAAAAAAAAAATTTATACAAATATTTATTTAAATAGGAATCCTTTGTTTCCTCTGCAAGGTATCTGAAGTGTGTTCATAATTGTGCAGCTTATAAAAGATAGGGCCATGTTATAGCTCAGTGATCTACAAGAGGTGGCTCACGAAACAATTTTGTACGGCCCCCCTGTGGGTCTCGGCTTTGATTTTCACCCGTAAAAAAGTAAAATGTTCTTCTTATAAGTCAAGCGCATTATTTTCATTTCGTCAACGCTAGTTGTCTAGTTTCAAATAATTGCGCGTGCTTACTTGAAAATTTAAGATATGACCTTCAAATTGAAAAGTGCGATCTGCAATCAGACCCTTTTTATAGTGCCATAATCGATAAAGGAGAAGATTTTTTAAATCTATTACTAAGAACGCGCTATCCGAAATTGAGAGGCTTTGGACTTAAGATGTGCTCAATGATCGGGAGCACATATCTTTGCGAAATTACTTTTTCAACGATGAAATTATTAAAATCCAAATTCAGATGTTCATTCACTTCCACATTTACTACGATTGACAACTACAAGTATTGATAATGGTATAGCTACTTTAGTAAATGGAAACAAACAACTTCCGAGTTCACATTAAAATGAAATAATAATTATAAATTAATAAACAACTGTATCTTGTCTAATGTTTTAATAAGAGTTTTTATAAGCAACATGGTTTTTCTTTATTATTACATTTTAGAAATGCTTGCTAAACTTAACGGTCGGACCCTCTGTCCTGTATTTATAATTGCGGCCATCGGATTGATCTTTTTTAATGTGGCCCTCAAATTAGCTCAAGTTGGACAGCCCTGGTGTAACTGATTAAGTTGTACTGCTAACTTTCAGGGTAAATGAAGTGTAGGCCTACATTGTTTCTCAGTTATTACATGATAAGTAATCACCTCTATGTTCAAATACAAATTCATGATGACAAAAGTTAGCAGTCAATTAGATCAGTATATACCCCAAATTAAGACACATAAGGGATAAAATGGTCATCATTTATTACAACCTATTACAAATTTGTTCATTAATTTAAAACAAATTTTATCGTCTTAGATAAATAGTAAGTAGTAATTCTAAAGGAGTTTTAAAATTAGCCATTTAGTTGCATTATACAGATGCCTTCACGAACAACCCCAAGATTAAGTAATATACTCGTAATACACTTGTGGTTATACGAAAATAATATTTGGTTGGAAGAAATGAGTTAATTAGAGGCTAGGTTTTAAAACCCTTTTCTTGGATCAACTTGAAATTGTCATGGGGAAAAAAAACAGAAATTCATTCACACAAGTTTATTATTGCTGGATTTTATTCCGACACATACTTGTTTATTGTTGTTAGATAAGTCAACCAGCAATGATTTGGATTACGAGAGAAGTAAAGCAGCATCAGTTACAACCAGTAGTGATTTGGAGTATAACAACGATGAAGTTAGTGAAACTACAGTAAGCAGCTTATGTGTTTCTCCTGATAAGCCATCATGTTCATCAGAAATGTCAGGTAAATAAAATGAGTTGAGTTCTTTATCTTCAATGTCTGATAATTTAATTTAAAGTACTGTTCAGTGTAGGCCTATAGGTAATTTTAAGTAAATCAATGCCCGTAATGAGAAGTCAAGATCCTGTTAGGTGCAAAAGGAATTATTTGAACTAAAACTATTTTTTCATAACTTCACAAGAGCAATTGCATTTGAAGAGTCCACTTCAAAAACAATGGATATCACTTTTTCATGAAAATGAGTTAAGACTGGCAATATAGACTTCAAGTGGTGTAGAATTATACCACTAGAGTCCACAGCATTAATGGTTATGGTTCCTGAGTTACAGAGGAGAGAAGAAATCCTATACAGGGAAAGAATGCTGGCTGTCACTAGTAAACATATCAAGAATGATTGATGTCATAAAAAAGGCTTCATTGACCTTTGTATTGCACCACACAAATCTAATTGTGCTTCTTCAATTTGCCAGTAGTGCAGCTAGTGTACAGTCTATTGTTTTAGATAGTTGTGATGTTTGTATAATTGCTTCCTTTTTGTTTGGTTCTATATACAAACATCATGAATCCATAAAGTTATAGTGAACCCATATCAAGTAAAATGAAAACAGTTGTAAGTAAGAAAAGGAAGAAAAGTGGTAGGATGAGTGAAGTTATGAAGAATATGAGGTTATGTAGTCACTAGAATGTCCTAGACTGTGAGTGTGTGTGGCTTAAGTGTTTCAAAAATGTTTCTTATATACAAAGAAAACATAGAATTAGTTAATTCAATCAAATGAAAAACTATGATGAACAAAACTCATATCTGTTTGTTTTAATGTCAGTTAATGCAGTTAAAAAACTTAGGGTCAGGAAAGAAGAAAACAATGCAACATTTCTTGAAAATGTTAATACCAGTACCTACATAGAGTTTGTGATGATAATTCTGTGAGTGGAATTTCAGTGTGTGTGAAGGCTTTTATATCCATGGCATAACTTAAAGGAGGGCACATACATTGCATACATCGTGTAAGAAAACTGGACTGGTGGTAATAGTCATTCACATTGTAAAATGCCTCCTAATGTTGAGAAAAGTGTAAACAATCACATAGTTTATTTTAATGGTAGGCCTAGTCACTATTGTAAACGCAAAATTGATAAAATCCAAGTTCCCTCTTTGTTAAATGTGAAGAAAATGTATGAACTGTACTAGGAACAAAACTTACCACTAGTGCACTATGAGTTTAACAGAACTATTTTTAATAAACAGTTTAACATAAGTTTTGGATACCCAAGATGTGATACATGTGCCAGCTGCGACAAGAACCAAGCAGAGAATAAATTGTCGGATAGCTCATTATCAGATAGCTAGTACAATTTTATGATTCTGAGCATCATGTTATAGAGCTCCTGTCAATTTCGTATGAGAAGTTCATAGACTTGCAACATCTCATGTAATTTTGTGGGTAAGAGGCCAGGGAGTTCTATAGTATGCTTTCGCATATAAAGAAAGGACAGCAAAAAGAAAAGTAAAGAATCACAATGACAATAGAGGAGTGAATTTTATTAATACATTTCTTTATAATAACTTTTTTTAGTGACTTTCACATGTAACATGTAGGCCTACTGTTATTTGGTTCTAAAGGTGCTAAATTTATACACCACGACATTCATCATTCTTGGATTATTATATTTTCATACATTCAGTGTCTTTGCACTTTTTAGTGTGTAGCTGACAAATGTTTTTATGTATAAAAACTCTATTTAATGTTTTGGAATTACTAGATAGTTCAAGTTTTTTTCTACTGTCTTGAAAGAATAGATAAGTTAAATGTATTTCTAAATAAACTTGATAGTCGTCCAGTATAAAGGTTTTCAACTTTAAAAACTGTTTCCTGATAAATAAGGATCTTTGACATCCATCATTTTTGCAGTGGACTCTTCGTTTCTCGAAGCTACCATTTAATCCTTGCCCCTTATATTATGGGTGTTGAAGGACAGAACTTATTATAGAAATTTAACTGGTGACTCCAAATAACAGATTCTGACTGTGTTTTAATTTCAAAAATGTTTTTTTTTATTTTTAATTGTTTTTTTAATTTGATCAAATTGACGTTTTAATCAAAGAAATTAGATTAAAATATATCTAAAAAAACTATTAATTTTAAATAGAGGCTATTTTGTATTTGGTGTAATTACTTACTACAAACGATTTTGTAAAGATTACAATATGATCACCTTTATACTTTATAAAATATTTAATATTTATTATTACGTTTAAAAATGATATTTTTATCTAGCCGTTTGTAATTATTTATTTTCCTTTGAACTTACTTTTTAAAGATTTCAAATGTATTTTAAACATACGGTGAATCAGTTCATAACTGTTAGGTATTTGATTTTTGTCTCTACGCTGAAGGCTTAGCTCTCTATAAAGTATGTGTGTCGCTCTAACCTAGAGAACGCCACGTCCAAAATTACGTAAGATGATCCCAGATACATTATATTCAATGGGGTATTTTATCCAGGTATCAGCTTTTGTGTCACCATCCTGGCGAGATTGCTGGGCAACCAACCTCCACGCCATGTGTGTTGGAACCTCATTGTATCTCATTACCAGTATCAGTGTAGTTCTGTAAAGGTTGGTTTCCCCCTCCCCTCTTCCTGACCTCCACCACCTCTCCTGACCCCCTTTCCAGTGTTCCAAATTTGTTTATTCTTGTCTCATTTGTTTTATATTTGTGTTAATTGCTTTTTAATGTGTGCTCAATGATTATTTATATATACTCATTGCTTGTTTATTTGTGCTCGTTGGTTATTTATTCAGTGGTTTTTTTTTTATGTCTGGGTATGATTGGGACGGGGCGTTGGAGTTTTTTATTTATTTATTAGCATGCTGGCACGGCGTCGGACGTTCCTCCCACGTCATCGCTAGTGAGCACTGGGAGCATCTTCTCTGGCCGGCCGCTTAGCGAAGAGTGTGAGAAATAGTTCCCGGCTGTAGGACCCCTTTCCCTTCCCCTCACTACCCCTCCTTAGAGGTATGTATCTAAACACCCTCCCCACTCCCTATGTGTAAATGATTTTTACAGGTGTTGCACGCAATCCCTCCTCAACCCTCTATGTAGTAATGGGTTTTCCCTGATGACTGGCGCCAGTTTGGCAGATCGACTAGACAAGTCGGGACAATAATAGATCGTGACCTTGAATGATATCGCAATAGGTTTTTCCCTGATGACTGGTGCCAGTTTGGCAGCTCTACAAGACAAGTCGGGACAAGTATAGATCCTGTACTTTAAACCGTGAATTAGTACAAGAGGTCATTGACCCTGTTCATATTTGGTTAAAGTTTGACGGTTCATCAAGTCGAGACCCGTATCTATGTGTAAGAGACCGAAAGGTTTTGCGTGAATAAAACACGATATTACAAAACATATATTTATTAAACATTAAAGGTTTTACAGACATATATTAAAGGTTTCATAGACATCATACATAATATTTATTATACACTTTTAAAAGAATGCGGCATATATTCGTCCATACGATTTTCTACAGTGTTTCTTAGATGCGTTAGTAAAATTGTCTTTAGTTCACATTCCAACATATAATAGTCCAAACCGACGACTTGATGTGTATAATAGGTAGCACTGATAAGATACAGGTTTCTTATGTGCGTTTCCACAGTAGGCTGTTCGAGATCGATGACATCCACTGATTCTATTAGCGTGTCGCATACATCCACGACGAGTGTGTCGATCAAATCGTTGAAATAGCGTGCGACGGGTGTCGACCATATATCCCGGTAGTTGAAGGCGAAGTTGATGAGGTCCAATACGTCACAAAGACGAGCTCAGCTAGGTAATAGATAGGCGACCCGTTTGAGTCCGGCGACTTGTTTCTTGCTGATAATGACCATAAGGTTACCGCACATGCGTTTCAGAGAGCTTTCATGATTAGTCAGACTAATCTTCTGAGGAGGTTGCGTGTTGCTGAAAAACATAGATATGACAGACTTGTAGTTGCCCAGTTCTTGCCACTCTGTACGGTTGAACACCACACAGTTCCCTTCGCATTTTTCTAGCTGGACATAGGCCGTAAAGTTAATTTGGACGCTCATGTCGACGATGACTCGTTTGACGTCGACTTCATCCAGCGGGAGCAATGTGTTGAAAATACTGGTGATGGCGAGCGGCTTCAACGACTTTGCTTTGTGGGCACAAACTTCTTGGCCTTCCATGATATTTGATCGATTCGACGACTTTAGAGGTTATGGACGGCACGCAGTCGGGACGCCCTTTATAAAGGCGCACGCTGATTGGACCTAGCCCCTCGAGGAGCGTCAGGACTCTACAGTCTTGAAAAATGTTTTGTAATATATCACCACCTTAGTGTCGTTGCTTGTATGGTTGGTGGGCGAGAATAGGGTTAGGAATGTTTTCATCGGAGTGTTCTGGGCGCGATAAAGAAGGTACATGAAACAGTAATGGCAGCAAACGTCCGAGGCTGTCTTTGAAGTTGTAGCGTGCTATGAGACGTGCGGAAAGTGTTTTTATGATTAAATGCCAGATGTGACTTTATACGAGGTGGAAAACCATAACTGTCAAAATATACTTCCACGCCGTTCTTGTCGATAAAGATGGCGACCCAATTCGTCCCAGGCTTGGTGTATGAATCAGTCTTGATGTCGAGATTAGCAGGTCACGCTATTCTTGCAGGTAGTTGATCAGCAGGGAAAACACCCGACCAAACAAAACGGTCCCACGGGCTTGTTTTCAGCGCACGTCTTATGGTGTGCGTGTCCATCTTCATTCATCCCATCTCTAAGTAAAAAATATGTCAAATGCACATGGTGCGGCCTAATTTAAGTGTTTTCAAAGACGAACAACCTCTGTCGTACAAATCTACCATGAGTGTAGGCCTGTATTTGACTAGAAAATTTGTCTTTTCTGCCCCCTTGACGTAGACGGTTTCTGCACGCGTTGTGGCACGAGACATGAGGGATTCGAGCAGGCTTTAATCCACATCACCGCTATCCCAGGGAATACCGTGAAGTTTGTTGACGGTATAGTCGGCTTGCTTTTTAGCGGCGGCTGAAAGTTCTTCGCTAGCGTATTGGGATTTTAACATCCAATGTTGAAGTATTGCACCGTATACAGATAAAACACTCGGTTCCTTGACGATAAACTCTTTGCTGTCGTCGATTAAACTCTGTAAATCCACAATGACGTCCATGATTTAAATGACGAGTGTAAGGGGTGGGAAGTCACTTATATTTACACCCATATTCGGCCACGACGTTTCTGACCTTGTCGAAGGTGATGATGTTGGTAAAATCCCCGTACAAGATACAGTTGACGGTTTCGGTGAGAGCTCTGGTGAAGATCACTTCGATGCTCAGAGAGCCATGCCTCGTCAAATTCCAATGCAATGTCATGTGGGTGGAGAGATTTAGTGTGAGATTGAAAGCCATGAGATGATATCACTTAGGGAAGGCTTTCCGTGTGATGTCGCTACCTTCGTTCATGAAATGGATACCCATTCCAGAAAAAACCGTGTGGTAGGACATGACATAGTTGCCGTTTGTAAAATCGGGCTGTAGCGGTTTCGACGGCACATGTTCCAGATCCACGTAAAGCGAGAAATGGTTCATGTCATAGATTTGGAAGTTGAACGAGTTCTTGGTGGCGTCTCCGTTGAACGCCGCGTTTGATACAAATACCACGATGAGTCATTTGGGTAATTGTACGGTGAATACGTTGTCCAGTGTTTTCCCTTGCATACCCGTAGGAATAGTGAGTGTTTTTACCTCCACGCGGGTGATGGGATACTTAGTGGGACTGACGTTTAATGCTTTGGCATGTCCCAACAGTATAGAAGGTTCTGCTTTGACACGTCGCACTAGAAGGCCGGCATCAGCGATGTGAACCTTAATATGAGTGAGTTTAGAGATGGCCATAAAACTAAACCCGTCTTTGGAACGAACCCACTTGACTCTGAGTTCAGTACCGTTCAAATGGTATTTCTCTTTGTTAAACACGTCACCATGTAGATACCCAAAATGATCCACCGTCTTACTTTTTTCAGTGAGACTGCAATGGGCCTCAAATCCCTTGTTGCCGATGTTAGCCTTCTCAAAGGTTCCAGGAATGTCTGCCAAACACAAACCGCAAGTAATGTGTGTTCTTTTAGCGTCACTGTTGTAATTGAGCAATATCTCAATGTACGATCTCTAAACATACGTGCTGCTGAGTGGTGAGACTAGTTACTGGTTTAAAAACACATCCACCTCTGCGAATAGCGAAAGCAACCAGTTGTTTACGGGAGCGATTTGATCCACCTCTGTTCAACCCGGCTCCCTGTGGGGCCAGTACCTTAGCTGTACCACCTAAGTCCCAACCAACCACCACAGGTAGCACGTAGTTATAATACAACATAAAAGAAGGGTAATCACAAGGGACCTATATTATCTAATTTCAGCAAACCCATCAAAACCCTAGTCTTACCAGAGATATTATGGCTAAGCCTAAGGTAAAACACCATGACGTAGTCTGGGTACAGACAAGAACAAGCGAAGGTAACAAATACAGCCCAAGGGCTCGTTTATTTGGATGATTATTAACATTGAATAATAAGTACAATTTAGTATATCCAACTTTGATAGATATCAATACTCGGGTACGAATAACAAAGTAATACTGCTCATAATTGTAGATATACAACAGGATATCATTATTTGACATCGACAGGGAAGTCATCCCTAATAAATAAACTAAACAAGGAGTACATATAATATACCTCCCAATATGAATACAACACTCCCAAAACTGTAAGTTAACTTTACAACCAAACTAACTAATTAATATGTCTCGACGATTGTAAACATAACATATAAGATTAGAGTCATCTGACTGTTAACAATATAAATAACCTAATACCTAATATTTCCCATGAGATAGTAAATAAACCAACAAGAATTAAAGTCATCTGACTGTTAACAATATAAATAACCTAATACCTAATATTTCCCATGAGATAGTAAATAAACCAATAAGAATTAAAGTCATCCAACAGTTGCAAAACAGGGTAACTCCTTATAAATCGATATACATTTAACAACTATAGATAGACTAACTTCTTATGACAATGATTCCAACCCTGACCTGAATATAGATAGATCATGGTCAAAGTTTAACCTCCCACTTTTACAATAATTTTCCTAAACTCCACCATGAATTAAACCCTAACCTGAAATATACAATGTTCATGGTCAAAGCCTAATATTCCCTTTTTTACTATAATTTTCTTAAACTCCACCATGATTTGAACCCTAACCTGAAATATACAATGTTCATGGTTATAGTTTAATATTCCTTTTTTACAATAATTTTCCTAAACTTCGCCAAGCTTTGAACCCTAACTTGAAATAAACAATGTCCATGGTCAAAGCCTGATTTCCCTTTTATACAATAATTTTCCTAAACTTCGCCAAGCTTTGAACCCTAACCTGAAATAAACAATGTTCATGGTTAAAGTCTAATTTCCCTTTTTTACAATAATTTTTCTAAACTTCGCCAAGCTTTGAACCCTAACCTGGAATATACAATGATCATGGCCTATGAGTAATATCCATCTATTGCAATAGCTTACGTTTAAGGAAATCCTAGGGGCCTACATAGCGCCCAAGTGATCCTTAACACCTAACCGGCATCAAAGAGTGCCACTCATTGCAGGCCATAGGCTTATATTTGATTCTGCTCAGCGGGGGAAACATGTTAGGAAAGAATTACATCATCGAGTCGTCACCAATATCCAATTACACGGTCCCACACTTCCACAGCGCAGTTGAGACTCACATAGTCACGGGGGTGGGGGTGACCTCGCACACTCACTCGAGCCACTGATGTCCACTTATAATTGCACTCTCGCGCATGCGCGCGTTGAACTGATTGTCTTATTTTGGAGAAGAGATGGGTAAACGGCTGACTTCCCATTCAAAGTTTTATGTAGTGCGTACAACAAGGTCGTTCCGTGGTGTGATCGTTGTTATTGTACGAGACCTCGGCCGTTCTGGTGAATAGGGTGAGTAGAAAACTTGTTGTTGGTGCCGGGTCAGTCTGTATCCACGGTACACTGTGAAAGCACTACCGTCGGGTTTCATGATGGCCGCCCTGTGAGATATCGATATAAAACTCGCCTTGACTGGTAACGGTAAATTCGATGGGTGAATCATCGGTGAGGGAAGAGACAGGTTTGTACTGGAGCTATTGTCCACTTTCAAGATTGGTTTGAGTGGTGGGATGTAAAAGAGATCGAGTTCACAGCTGGCACACTCGCAGGACTAGGAGTGTAGAAATGACATTTCAACTGAAAATATACACCGTTTCTTTCTTTACCTTTTTACGTTGGAAAACGACAGAAGTCTGACGTCGGTACTTTTTACGACACCTTTTATAGCCTGAGACGGTAATCAGGGTGTCGATCTTCTGCTCCACCTTGCGTTTCAGGTTTGTTCCAGCCTTTCCGACACGTTGGCTTAAGGCCTATTTAAAAGGACGACGCTGATTGGCGACGTCGGAGAGCACGTCGATACCCGTATGAAGCACCTGTTTTCCAATGGCTTTAGTGCCGCATCTCAGAAATGGTACGACGCTCTTTAAAAGGCCACTGAAAAAATTGCCTATCCTGTGCCCTCGTTGATAGGGAACACCGCATTAAATCGAATAAATTACTGTTTCAGCCTGGTTGATATAGTATCTTTGATAGGGACAGTCATATTGATCAGCGTTGAAAATGTAGTTTCACGGACACTTTTCCAAAACCGAAAGGTACAGGTTCACCCGTGTCATTTCTTATATTTATTTCCAAGCTTTCGATTTCTCTTCTAATTTTGGGCAAGTAGTAGAACGGATCATAGCTAACTGCCTTATGTATGCCGTAGAGATAGTTTGTGTTGTTGATACCGACAATACGTAAAAGCTGTGCCACAATGTGACCCATGGCATTGAGGATTAACGATATCCGTGTAGACGTTCATTTGCTAGGGAAAGCCTAGTAGAATGTAGGCGGCCGTACGATGGGACTTTGGGACTTTGATCAGATTAGTCTTAGGATCGAAACCAAGCTGTAGATTTAGTTGACTTGATAGAGTCAGCAGCTGTATATTTGGTAAATAAGAAACAACGTCCACTTATTTATTGGGGTTTGTTTACTTGAATACAACTTCGGAATCCCCTTCAAACACCTCTACGTAGTTTAGGGTTTTGATCAAATTATGGATAGTGCTGTAGTTTCCAGGAGGGATGTGATCCTTGAATGTTTGTTCCACGCTGTTAGCGTCCACCCATTTGTACCAGACAATATTTTGGCACTCGGATACGGGGGAGAAAGAACACGAATATTGGAATTCGTTGAGAGCAACTTCCTACTGGCCTTTGAGTTTAAGACGGTAGGGTAGTTTCGTGGTGAAATTCGCGAGGTTATTTTTCGGGAAATATCCCATAGAGCTGTTGCTCGGCAAAGTAATGTAAAACTGTTCCTTCATGGTAGGGCGCTGACGTAACTGGCAGGAATACAAGAATTAAACTTGATAGGGTAACCTTTCCACTGCACGTCCACTTTCTTTCTGCCACATTTATCCTTGACACGTATTATTTTATCAAATTTAAAAATGTCTGGAAAGCGTACGCTTTGCAATTCGGGTTCGTAAAACGTTCCCTCCACCTCCTTGCCGTCAAGATCGATCAGCCTGTAGACGACTGGTTGCCACAACACTACACTGCTGACTTTAAAAATTTCTTCGACCCAATTGCTTTCGTAGCCCTTTTCAAACAGCATTTTGTATTTGCTAATACGCAACATGTCACCGACTTTCATTGGCTTAATATTCTAGTTTGGACGTCGTTTGCCGTACAGATTATCTCTGACTTGAAGCACATTGTATTCTGAAAAGTAGCAGGCACCATCTTAATAATGGAATGTTTTGCGCCATTGTAAAAGTCGACGAGATATTGAAGGATGTACACATACCGATACGTATTACTTCTGGTAAAGTAGCGTCACATGCTCCCTTTCAGAGTTCTATTGAATCGTTCCACGTTGCTTGCCTTCACGTCCGGATTATGGATCGTGTAGTAATGCACGCCTTCTTGTTTGAGAAATTTCTGGACTAGACGTACCGTGAACTCTGTCCCATTGTCAGTCTGTAAACTTAGAAGTTTACGACTGCATTGTTTTAAAATGTGCCGAAAGGCGTCTCTCATGACGCTCCCTGTCTTGGATGGAAGCGTCCTCGCCCAGGCCATATTTCTAAACACGTCGACAACTGTGAGCAATTACACCGCACCATAGTTGTATTTTCAAAGACTTCGTATATCGTTGAGATCGGCTCGCCAAAGATCGTCAATATTTGACACCACCTACTTGTTGAGTGGAAACTTTTTTTATCGCCGATTTGTGTAGAGTATAAGCGTCATTTGCACTTTGCTATTCTCGTACTTTGTCGGCATATTTCTTGGACGCCTTTATGAGCGATGCCGCACCTGCAACCATGCGGGATGTGAAGGGTCATAGTATATGTCGGCTAAATATTCCATTAAGCTCGACACGGCAGCCACCTCTTTTCATCCACCCTTTTCATTTTCTTCTTCTTAGGGAGTTGCGACGGTGTAAGTGGTTGAGGTACGGGCGTTGGATCTCTTATGGTTGCCAAGTGTTTCGAGTTGACAATAAATTATTTCGGGACGTTTATTATTTTGAGCACCGTAAGAAATTTTTGCCATCCTGATAGCTCAGTCTGTCTTCTTGCTCTGACCAGATCTTTGACTAAATCCACAATATTGGATCCACGTAGAGGCGTATCGTGAATACTCACTTCTTCGTTTTCGTTTCAAGAGATACTACATTGGAAATAATATATTCTAGTAAAGCTTCAGATTTCTTTACGTTTCTGTACTGGTACAGTATTTAGTACAGCAGGGATGGGAAGTACATACACTTCAGGTGTGGTTGTGGTAGTGGTATTTTCAAGTGGTTCATGGTGTTGACTAAAGTGCAGATAGCGCTGTATCACTGTTGGTATAAAGTCCATTTAGTCTTGTCGTCAAGTATTAAAGCGCGGATTTTTTCCATTTCCTTGTTGAGTTCGGAGATCATTAAATTTGTTGCCGATGCCACTTGTAGGTGGTGTTTCTCTTAATGGGGTAATGTTTCAGAGGACACCGATATCATATTTTTCATCTCCTCTTTTGAGCAGCTTGCCCAACACCTGCTTTTGAGCACGTAACTTTGTCTTCTCCGCATTTTCAAAGGAACCCGCACTTTTAAAGTATGGTAGGCACTCTCGCAAACAGAGTCAATCAGTTTCTTGTCCGCTGTATTCAGCAAGGCGACACGTTTCTGTGGGTTCATGCGATGCATCGCACGTAGCAGAGGGGCTTGCTTCAGCACCTTGGGACTCATGGCTATGAACTGATCTGTAATCGGGAAGTGTCGGTGTTTTTATAGCTTTTGAGTAGTAGGTACACCCAACAACCGACATTTGTGTGGGTTCTATATCTGAAACATTCGGGTGTAACTTGCTTAAAATTTAACAATATATACCAGTGGGGAGTACTTATAGCATCAGCGTAAGCCTCTTGTTAAACTCTGGGGTTTTCGGGACAGACTTGACGTGTAGAGTGTTGAATCTGAGCTTTATCCTGGTTATTTTTAAAGAGCACGATATAATGTGCGTTTAAGAAAATGTCTCTTTGGCCCTTGCCCTAGTGGAATATATTTTGTGTAAGGTACATGACGCTAATATTTTGATGGTGGCATCCTTTGGTGAAAAGATCAATGACCACTTCGTTGGCTTCACGCATCAGGTCGTCCAGGATAATCAGCTCTGGAGAGTCATTTTAGTTGTCATCAATTTTCAGCAAACCCTTACAGAATATGACGCGGGGACTTGAAGCGTCTTGTCTTTTATTTTGGACTTGCATTATGTAAACGTGAATATGGTATCTTTATCTCTATGATATATATCAAGGGTCGGGGACGTGTGACTCCTATACAGAAAAATGTCTGCTCTTTTAATGAAATGTAGTGTAACGTGTGCTACATGTTACAAGTTTACAAAGCAGTATTTAAATGTAATACTAATCTATTTGCCCATGAGGAAACACACACGTTCCAACCACACCTACATGTTGTCCGCTCATAGCTCGGCATCAGACTGACGAGGGTAACGATATCTCGCACCGCTGCAGTGGCGTTATGCCCAAGAGAGAGGTAAAATTAATGGGGCTAGTTTATCATGTTCCGGCACCTCCAGGTAAATTCTACACGCTTTTGGGCCAACGTTGAACCATCCAATCATACCACGCATTATGTCATGATTTCCCTCCCTATTTCCCTCTCTTCCTTTCTCCTTACCATCCGTTGCTTCCGTCTATGTGTTCACGTGATCATGCTCTGGAACTATATATTGCCATGTTTAATCTATGTCGGGACTCATAATATCAGTGACTTCAGGGAGGTAAGTTACACTATCTTAAGCACATGTAAGTTGCGTTTTTTCTAAATTCTCTTTTGGCCTAAATATTTTATCTTTTTCAAAATTATATTTTTGGTAATTAATAATATATCTGTTATAAATTTTGGCCTTGAGCTTAAAATCTTTTCTTGAAACTTAATAATGAATCTATTGTGGAGTAAATTCATGCTGTGTTTTAATCCATTGCGAATAAATATATCACTGAAACTTAAATTTTGTTGATTTATTTGCCGCCTGGCCGTGTGTTGTTTAATTGGACCTTTTAAACAGACTCTTGCCATCTTGTTTAGTTGTTGAATCACGTACAGATGGCTTTGTTTAGCTACGATTACTCTTCTTAGTAATTTGTTGTTTGGCCGCTAGTGTTATGCTAGCATGTCACTTGTTAATGTGCCACGATATGGCTAGACCTTTTAAACGGTTATTTGATATAGTTTCCTTTTTGTTCGATGTAACTTTAAACTTGTTCTGATCTATTACTCTACTTATACAAATATATCACTGGATAAGAGCCTGTTTGTATTCCTACATTTGTCGAGTAAATGGTAATAACAGAGTTGTTTCATCCGTCACCAGATGACGTTATTAGTATATAGCTATATTTAATACATTTTTATTCCGAGGTATTTACCTCCTTTCCTTATTGTGACTTAACTATTGTTTACCTGCTGGTACGGGCTTTTAGCTTAACGTATGTATTGTAGTATTGTCGTAACTAATGCTTTGTGTTGTAACTAAAAGAGTACTAACCTTAACTCTAATTTTCGCTTAAGGGCAGTTCTTAAAACTTACTCCAAACTCTACTCGTGATTTTATGCATAAATAATGTTTTATTTATATTTAATAAATGTTACTCTTGCTACCCCCCTGACTATTATTTCCCTTGGGGAGATTATAGTTGAGGGATTACAGTAGTTCCTTAAATATACAAATATGAGTGGTTCTTATATAATGATTATGTTTTCCAATTTACCTTTCAAGGTTACATTTGTAGCAATTTGTAGCAATGACTCATTCATATCAATTACTACTGTTACTGTGCATAACATTGGACTTGGATGCTTAAAATTATCCAAAATCAATATTCTAGATAAAAACATACATAAGCTACACTAAATACATCAGTTCCATCTTTATATTTATATTCCTAAAATAGACGACATATGGTGCTATTTTAAATGTTATGCCAAATGCTTAGCCAAATGTAGTAAGGTCATTAAACATAAATAAACAGCGCCATGGAACATTATTGGAAGACACCTAATATGAAGAATAGACATCGTACAAATCTAAATCAAGAAGCGTTGGGCTTAGAATTCATTCCTGAAATATTGTTTCTTAAACTTTGACTTTACCCATGTTCGATTTTAAGGCAACAATCTTACAAACAAAATAATTAGTATTCAATTATTACCCTCCTTCCCCCCCGTGTCCGTTTCTTAAAGGTGAGGGACCGGGATCTGTCAGGATGTTCTTGGCCTAGAATAATGGGGAGGTGATATGATTACTTGTGTGGGTTCGTGATTGACGTTAGACTTGGCTTTTAGAAGGTTTATTAATACTACTATATCTATTACAAAAGTGATGTTAAAAGTGAAGTTAGAATGAAGAACAAAGAGAATATAAGGAAGCGAGTAACAAAACGAGGTGTTATGAGGTTTACCAAATGGCTTGTCTGACTGCTAGACGGTCCCTGTATGGTCATCGAACCTGGTTCCCTGGACTCGAGTGGCAGTCCCGACTGTTACTTGATGAACCCGACGACTTAGCCCACGTTACCCCATGGCAGGCAGCGTGACATCCTAGATTACTGTCTTTTGTAGTTAGCTGCGAGAGGCTCTAAAAACCTCCCATTTTAACCGGGCCACCGGTCTAGTTTCTAGCTATGGAATGTTGACACCACCTTTTGGGTCAGCTCCTCTAGTTTATTTGTTTATCGACTCATCATGATAATCTTGTAACATTCGTTATGTCATTCGCCACTCACAATATACAATGTTTACATAAACATGCCGTCCAATTGAGGCATGTGGTTACACTACAAGAGGTTTCATTTAAGAAATTCTAACACAATTTTGAATTTCTTAATCTCCTCCCTACTGTTTGAAAAAAAAAAATCTTGTTTATTTACACTTTATAACTCCTAAACTTACGACTCTACATTTGTCAAAGTGTCAGATAAACTTTTTGGCAACGTCACGCTGACGCTGAACAAACTAACTGGGTCAGCTTTAGTATATATTATATATAGTATATTATATAGTATATATTAAAGCGCACAAGGCAGGCCACACCCC
>JBCFYV010007804.1:0-14018 GCA_039000515.1 Timema cristinae | reverse complement strand
AAGGATAAGATAGTTTCGAATAAAGAAATATTGAAACAATTAAATATATTTTTCACAATTGACAAAAATGTATCGGCTGGGTTCAAAATAGACGCTTAAATCTTCAGAAAGCGCTATTACCTACTTTTAACGTTGCTTACGCTAAATATTCTAATATAAGCTACGAGAAACTATTACTAATAAAATCGATGATACGTCAGAATATGGGGGTGAAAAAAAAAGAACAGGCAAAGCACAATGTGGATCAATAGCTAACTAATTTCCAACACCTATACATGACATTCAAATAGTTTTCACCTGTCTGTGGTCAGATAAGGCCGCCATCTTGTCAATGTACAGTAAGCCGGTCAACAATGCACATTGTTATTAGAATACTTGTTGCAAAGTGAAAACTGACGGAAGAAATGTTTAGGAAGACTTATTACGTTAGACCCGGGCAATCCAAAGTCACGACGGTTCGCGCGCATGCGCTTCGCACTTGCTCCTGATCAATAGGCAACATGGCGGGCAGCACCGCCGCGCGGGAGGCTAGAGACCCCATATTGTCCCTCGCGCACGCGTCATTCTCGAGTTTGCTACTAGATGTCTCTGTGAATGTAAACACAGAAGTTTTGCAATTCTGACCATGGCTAGGATCTATCTCCCCCCAACAAGATTATGAATTATTAACTGAATTCCTGTGCTTACTGGGATCCTCTCCTATACACACAGGAACAAAGGGGGAGTATTAAAGCCAAGGCTTGGTTACTATGCACTACAACAATGGCAGCTTAATTTGCGTAAGTCAAACAACGTGCTTTCACAAGCCAACAAAACATATTACAAACAACTCCACACAGTTAAATAAGCTGTCCAGTGTTCATGTACACTGAAATATTGTAATTTTTAGAGTAAGAATTTTAAACATCAATTAATTTTAAAGAAGATAAGGCTTAAACATGATGCTCTCGGTCCCAATTAAGCAAATCAATGTTACATAATAACATTAAAGATTAACATGATATATCTTCTGCCTTAATAGCAGTTAAAAAAATTCGTTTTCACACAAAAATTGTTACAAACACATAAAACACTAAAGTGCAAGTTTTAAAAACTATATATATAACGAAAAGGTTGAGAAGTAGGACTTGAAAATAGACAGTAAAGGTAATGCAACATAATCCAGTTAGTTTCTAAATTAATTATCCATGTTAGAAATATAACCCGAAGGGGATAGTAAGATGCGGTGATAAAAACAAAATGTATTAAAGTTGCCTTGCTCTAACTATTATGTAAAACAGCAAAATATAAGTGCAACGGGTTGCTTGAAAATTATAAGGGGCATCTATTTGGCACCTCCGTTGAATAAAGATAGCATATTTTAAAAATAATAGATTATCTTGAATGAGTCACCGGCGACGAGCAAATCAAGGTTCGAATCTCGGCTGGGTGAATGATGGTGGTTTCTCTAGTTATTTAACAGTGTGGCCACCCTTCTCCTTTCTCAAACCTCCCTCGGTAATTTGGGTACCTTTCCATTAAGCCATCTTCCCAAAACCCAACGCTTGGAATGGAGTTATTTTAGCCTTGGTGTTAATATTTATAGTCCAATATTCATAGGAATAGCCTTTTAGAAAATACACATTTTTTAAGGCCAACAATGATAATATGTTACTATGTTATTAATGTTATCTCATAGGTATTTAAAATATCTACTTATATTTTAACACCGCGTCTTACTACCCGTTCGTTTATACGCTTGTGTACTAAATGCGCTAGTGGCTTTAGGGATTTGGAAGTTGTATTAAGAGGAAATGAACCCGCATCTATGTGGAAGGAGAGTGAAACACCATTTTTGGAGGAAAAACCCTAAGTACAACCCGACCTAGATTCAAACCTCGATCTCTTCGTCATCGACAGTTTAGTCTATTGCGAGAGTAGCGCGTTAAACCATGCAACCGCCGAAGCGGGTGATAATATCTATTAAAAGTGACCGCTGCAGATCACAAATGACCTAACGTATGAATAAGTGAAAGTAGATCTACTAACATTTTTAGCTGTCAGATTGGGTCCTTTCTGTGAAAATGGGATTGTACACGAACAAGCATACCTTATTTTTCCAGGAATAAACACATAAGACCTTTTTTTTAAAGTGTTAATATACTTACTATATATATATTTTTTTGTCTATGAAAAACAACTCAAGATCGTTTACGCGCTTCACCTTGCTTGGTCAGAACTATTTGATCGATAACACTCGATATCAAGACGTAAACAAATCAATCGAGAAGACTCGCTTGTATAGTCCCGCGTTCAGAGCTTGAGGTACAGAAACGGTGGTTTGAAAGGCCTTTTTCCCTGTCAGAATTCTGTTATCTAGTAGTATTTTGGCAGGGAAAAAAAACCTTTCAAACGTTACTTCCTACCATGAACAGGGTTTAGATTCAGTCCTTCATTGTGTCTCAATAATTCAATATCAGATAGAGCACGCCAAGTCATTTCCTATGTGTGGTAAATTCAATTTTCCCAATGCGAAAGGCACTCGGGTAAATTTTTCTATTGATTTTCTTAGCTATCCAAACTTTTTTTTTTATCGACGCATCCTACTAAATGTTCAGGCTGTACGTATATAATTTTAGTAATATTCATTATAGTGTGGTAAGGAGAAATATGAAATTATAATATAAGGAATGCACTTAGATGTTACATTTACTTAAATTTATATGTATTATTTCTTTTTGGTCAATCAAATCATCAAGATATAAATAAGAAAAATAATGCGCAAGACGATTTATTTAAAGAAATACCTCAATTTATCATGAATTATGAAGTCAATTAAAACAGGTTTAAAATCACTTCTAAAAAGTCATCAGTAAAATTGTTACAATAATAATGTTCTGGAATTAATAAATTAACAGATAAGCAAGGAAAGAATAATAATCTGAGACGATTAAAATTTTTTAAGCAATAACAAGTTATAAGATTGCTTGATAATAAAAGTGGAAATTTGACTAAATTGTAGTTATTAATACCATAAAAATGTTAAATTTAATAACTTTGACAAAATATTTTAAAGGCTATATGAAAGGTATGACTTATCAAATAATAATCTTTATACAAAAGTAATAGGTAAATTGTATACCATTAATAATGAACTTATTAGTTGAATTAATTATATATACTAGTAAATTGTTTGAAAAACAAGTTAGTAAAGAAAGCGTGTTCTGGAATTATTAAAATATTTTAAGCAGTGGCAGTTGTAAACTTAATAGAAAGGTTTAATTAGTTTGACTAGATTGTTTTTGACATACTTACACGTGTGAACAAAGACAATTAACAGTATAAAATATCAACATGAAACATATTAAAATGAAAGGTATTACATATCAAGTAACTTCTTTAACAAATATTTTTCATATATAAGATAACTACTCTAATAGAATAGGAATAAGTAAGAAAGCTTTTAGAGATAATATACCTGCATTTGCGTGGAAGTAAAGTGGGAAAACACTTAAAGGAAATCCACCCTAAGTAGACCCGACCGGAATTCGAACCCGATCTATCATCAGCAACCTAGTCCAACACGAGAGTAACGCCTTAGACCATTCTGTCACTGAAGCGGGTATATCTAATGTTATTTACACTAATGAGTTTGGGATAATTAGATTTGTGTGTTTGGGGAGAGTGGTTAACTTATTAGAAAACAAAACAGCCTCAGTAAACCCGGTTGGACGGTCGGAATTCGATAACCTTACCTTACCATCACCGGAAAAACAGACTAGACATAATGACGTTTAATCAAATTGCCCATTGATGCAGGTCAGGGTTTGATACTTACCGGATGTACAGAGGGTGTTTATTCTTCCTTTTTTTAAAAAAAAGTTCAGCTGAACATTGGCGAAAATTCCTTCGAATTGACTCTTTACGCTGTGTCCACGGAAAGCTCGAAAGGGAAAGAAAAATGCCAAACACTGAATAAAAATGTGTATAGCTGTATAACTTTTAAAAAAAACTTAAAAATAAGTTTCAAATATGGTTGGTTATTTATTTTTAGAACATATGAAATAAAAACAGAGAAATTTTTATATGATTTCAAAACTTAATTCAAAACAAAAAATAAATTATTTTGTTTTCAGTAAAAATAACTCCATGGCGTCTGCACGCAAGCGAACTATACCGACCGAGCAGCCACCGTATTTTGGCGAAGATAGTGCCAACATTCACGGTGTGGTCAGCACAACGAACTCTCCGGTCATTAATTTTAGTATTCTAGACCGGAGCCGCTACTACTTTATTCAAGTCGCTCCACATTTGACCTCACTAGACCGAATTGACCCAGTCCCAGACACACTATTAAAAGAAAAATCTGGACGAGCCGGGGATCGAGCCTGGGACCTCGGGGTCTGTAGCTAGGAACTCTAACCATTGGACCAGAGAAGCGATATTTTAACAGTAAGTTGTAATTGACTTTGAATTATTATTTTTTTACGCTTGATTCAAGTCGGGAAGCAATTACTGGACACATAACCCCTTCGGTGGCTGCCTGGTCTACCACGTACTTTCGTGTTAGACTAGACTGCCGAAGACTGGGAGATCGGCTGAAATGAGTTTTTTTCCTAAATGGTTTTCCACTCTTCCTCCAAGCAAATGCTGTTGCACTTCTGTTCAATTAAGCCTTCCTAATCCCTAACCAGTTAGTGTAATTAGTACATAGGCGTATTACCCGAACGAGTAGTAA
This sequence comes from Timema cristinae, assembly GCA_039000515.1. Lineage (NCBI taxonomy): Eukaryota > Metazoa > Arthropoda > Insecta > Phasmatodea > Timematidae > Timema > Timema cristinae. Next base: position 9,301 of record JBCFYV010007804.1, on the reverse strand, counting down.
GACGCGGCGCTAAAAAATAAACTACTGGATATAAATGACTAATGTTTTTAGTAATGCATGTGTAGAAATTGTGTAAGTACCAAAAATTGTTCAATTTTCCCATAATTCGGGCCGCTTTAAATTATTTGAAAGTAGCGTGCAAATTTACAAATATGGTTACTCACTCACCCCCTTCCCACTTAGCCTTCATTCACACACGGTCGATGTTTACGTGCTTAATTTAATAGAGAAATTATTATTAAAATAATGATAGCAGCTATCGTGAAATAACCAACGAACTAGCCACTAAGAAAATTAGATGCGTATTTACACGGTAATTGTTTGTATCCTTGCTTTGTGAATAGTTAATGCGGCGAACCAAAAATTTAACTTATTTCAGAAAATTGCTTCGTATGTAAGAATAATGTATATTTTGAAACAAAAACTATTAAAAACAAATTTAATTAGATCTATAAAATAGTTTTCTTTAGCCCACGTCTTACTACCCGTTCGGGTTATACGCCTATATACTAGTTACACTATTGGGTTAAGGATTAAGAAGGCTTAGTTGGGAGTAAATTCACCCACATCAGCGTGGAGGGAGAGTGGAAAACCATTTAGGGTAACCAGCCTCAGTGCACCCGACCGGGATCGAACCTCCGATCTCGTCGCCTTCAGCAGTCTAGTCTAATACGAGAGTTGCGCGTTAAACCACGCAGCCACCGAAGTAAGTCTATAAAATTGTTAGTAGTTAAAACCATTTCCTTCAAACTAATTTTCAAAACCAAGATATATTTTGTTTTACTTTTATTTGAAGGATAAGGAAAATACCTTTTTAATTTGCTTACGTAAGACAACCTCGTCTTCGCATGCGTTTGTTCATAAACATCGCTGAACACAATTAAAACTTGACCTACCCTAGTACTAAGTTATGCACAAGTTTTACCGATTTTTTTTCTTGTTGCTAATAGTCGCCATAATAGATGGTTCATACACGTAAATAGTTGGCTTGTACTTAATTTAATACTGAATCAGGTATGGAAACATCACTCGTGTGAACGGGGCATGATATTATGATGGGACACCGATTAAAATACAATATCTTCATAGTGTTTTTGTTGAGGAATTTTATCGGATCACACAAATAAATGTCACTATTGTGTAAAATGTCCCCTCTACTGCCCACCTATTGTCTGCGAATAGCTGCTCGGTAAAGGAGTGGGGGGAATTTCAGATTTCAGGATAACTAAAAAGCTTTTAGCTTGGCTCACGCGCTTCTGACGTCACGGGGATTGCTTGCCAGAAACAAATGACGATTCAAACACGTGTTTGGGACTCCCTTACAACAGAACAAATCGACATCGTTTCTTTCTGGTCAGTAAATCGAATAGTCTATGGAATATTTTCTATTCTTTATTTACTCAGCCGAATCGGTATCAGGCTCGCAATAGGATGGATTGACTATTACGGGGAGGCCAAGGTTCGACTCTTGGACTGAGGTTTTTTTAAATTCCCAAACACTTTCCACGACGAAGCGGGTAAACTTACTTTAAAAGTATTCCTTTACCTTATACTTAAAGCAAGAAGTTAAATATCCCTTATGTTATAACACACAAATAATAAATCAAATAAAAATTTGCTCCACAATGGCAATTTAATTTATTTTTAATATGAAGAATATGTTTGCCCTACTCTATAGTGTATGTTCTGTGAAATAGCCTTTCAGTGAGTGATTCGTCTAAAGAGAGGCTAGGAAATCACAATCATTGTAAGGGGAAAACACCTAGTGCAAACGGTTAGGATTGCACGTCCTCTATAGTCAAAAGATCACCATACTATCCGTTTCAGCACTGCGTCTTACTACACGTTCAGATTATATATATGCTTATGTAATGATTACGTTAGTGAATTAGGGATTAGGAAGGATATATTTAGAACACTATGTACCCGCATTTGCTTGGAAAAGCATTTGGCGAAATCACACTATCAGAACACACGGACGAGGTTCGGACCTCAATCTACTCATCATCGGAAGTCTACTTTACTACAAGAGCAGTGCGCCTTAGACTATGCGGCCAACAAAGAGGGTATTGATATGTTATTTATGATTTTTTTTAAATGCTTTCTGCACAGAAATTTTTTATTTAAATACGAATGCCAAAAGTCACGTTTAGTAAAAATATTATATATGTATAAATCTCGTTGGTATTTTATACAATTAACATCATTTTATAAATAATATAATATTGTATAAATGTATATTGTGATTTTTTCTAAAAACCTCAATTACAAAAATATTATATTGTAACAAATTTGATACGAAAATAAAGCTCATCTTCTGAAACACGGACTTAAGTCTATATAAAAAAAGTTAGATTTGCGGATAAGACATCAAGACATGGAATGTTTCGTTTACATTTCTACTTCCACTTGTTTGGGGAAAAAACTGATGAGTTGAGATTACAGTATCACATGCGAACATGAGATCAATGAGATTTTCTATTTTGGACATAATCTGTTTTTAATCTCGCCGCTTCTAATGGCAAAGGCGATCCATTTAATCGGATTAATTGACGCAACAGACTTTCAGACTAGCAAGGCGCGCGATACCGATCGTCTCCCACACTTCACCAAGAGGTGATTACAAAAAAAAATTGATTATTTTAAAAGTTTTAAAAAATGTTAACTCGTAGCCCATATCGGTGGTTGCATGTTATAACGCGTCACTTTTGGGTGGAGATCGGGGTTAGAATCTCGTCGAATAAACGTAAGGTGATTTTTCCCTATATTATTTCTTCACACTTCCTCTAAATTTACCTTTAATTATCTCTATTTCACTAATTTTTTTATCACAGTGTCTTAGGCCTACTACCCATTCTGGTTATACTTTTATGTACTAATTATGATAATAGTTTTAGGGATTAGTAAGATTATACTTAAAGATATGAACCCGCATTTGCGTGGAGGGAGATTCAAACACTATTTTTGAAAAACCACCCTCAGTACACACGACCGAAATTCGAACCTCGATCTACCCGTCAACGGCAGTCTAGTCTAGTCTAGTGTGAGAGTGAATGAACCTTAGACCATGTAGCCACCAAAGGGGGGACCAAGGTAATTAATGTATGCGTATATCACTAATGGATACTTAGACGCATAAAAAAAAAGAGTTATCCGTGTTAAAGCATCTTACTACACAGTACAAGGCCATTTGCAGATTTACTCTAGATGAAATAGGGACGTGGAATGTAAAATTTAGAAGATATTTACTCGTGATTCCGTGGAGGTAGGGTGGAAATTTTTTTAGGCAAACAACCTCGGTACATCCGCCCGAAATTTGAGACCTAGCTTCCCCCGTAACATATAAAACAAAACATTTTTAAAATTCTATCTTCCTTTTCTCTACCTCATTAGTCATTAGTGTAAAATATCTGGATATTCGAACGATAAGGCGAGCAAAAAAAAAGTTCAATAGAATCCAAAGTACTTTTTATATTCAGGGAAAATACAGCAGTTCCAATATAGCAAGACCCGCCTCAGTGTCATTATCTAACGCACTAATTTCATGTTGAGCTAAACGGCCGAGGACGGGGAGATCGAGGTTCAAAACTTACTCGGGTGAACTGGGGGTGGTTTTCCACTCCCCCTCCACGCAGATGAGAGTTTATTTCCCCTATATTCAACCTTCCCAATTCCCAACCCAATAGCGTGATTAGTACTTAAGTGTATAATCCTTAGGGGTAGTAAGACGCGGTCTTAATTACTATTACTATCCAATATAGCAAAATGTATCCATACAGATTACATTATACCCCATCTACGCTAGGAGTGTAGGTAAGTGACATCTATCAGGTTATTTATTTCAAACAATGGCCGAAAGTCACTAACGTCAACCTATTCGACAATAATTATTATGTTCTTAGTAATACTATACCATAAATGAAAAGAGTTATCAAACGCTTCTAATAATACTTCAGCCAGTGTTTGTAATAACAAATAAAGAACCGGTTGCAAGCGCACACTTACCTACATTCCCATCGTAGATGGGGAATAGCTCCGCGACATACCTAAAAACCACTACCCCGTCCGTCAATTCAGAACTATATCAGCGGAATTACCACAATTTCACAAATCATATTAATTTTTTCCCTGGTCATTTCACTAATAGATCCTGGAACTAAAGCCTCAATAGTCAACACTCGCAAATGACTAAACTTAAGAGTCCCACACCTCTATGATAAATAATCATTTTAAAAGTTACAAATTTTCTCGAAAGGAAACACTTATAAAATATTCGTAAACTTACATCAATATGATTTTTGTTATAAAAGACTCTACTGTTATGAATACATAAGAGACACACAGTGGAAGTCGTAACTTTAAAATAATATTAAAAGTATTTTTATTTCAGGAAAACAAAATACTTCCTTCCTGTTATTTCATTTTTATGTAAATGTGTATGGGCATTCTGCATTTAAAAAAAACTGTCAAAACTAAGGCAACAACCAACCACAAGCATCCATCACCCAAAGTTGCAACAAAGCGTAAACAAAAAACCACAAAAGATGTCATATTTAGAGGGAATAGGGGTGGGTTTTATCAGATAAGAGAATATAAACTACGTCGCTAGAGAAACCGCTACTAAAATCATGATGATTTACAACCCAGTGGTGAGGCGTGACATTTGAAGAAGAGCATGCAATATTTCAAAACTGAATTTGTTAGTTTTTATTATACATTATATCGTTGTTTCTCAAAACTTCTACCAATAGTGGACCAGTAGATAAGCGTTCGATGCACATGCAGACCACTTACCTTAATATATACACTACCTACATCTCCCCTTGCTGAAGTTGTAAGCTCTTTTAACTTTACCACCGTATCTTACTAACCATTCGGGTTAGCGGCGTTGACCACTTGAAAATTTCAAAGTTTTATGGGGCGGGTTGCATCTTTTGACGCACCTGGGCAGCCTAAGCGCTATCACACTATAGACGCCAATGTACGAAATATAAAGATAGGGAAGAAAATTAGCAGTTAATCCCGCGAGGCTTCTTGTTTATCTGCTGACAACATTTTTCCCCTTTCTCTGACGAGTTTACACAATCACAATACTATTGGCTCCTTGAAAACATTGACTTGCTTTTTAAAGTTACCTGTTTCTTAGTTCCTATTATAGATAGATATTTGCTACCATAAACCTTTTTTAAATCTATATCCTGGCAGGAAGATTCCTAGGGACCATTTTCGTGACCAAGCCAAATACCCAAAGTTGTAGCTGATTTATATAAAAACAAATACGTTTACAAAAAAAACTACTTCAAGATTAAATAATTTTGTAATGCTGTAAGATTATTCTTAGAACTATTTAAGAATTTATGGATTTTGTTTCAACGTTATATCTTTAAAACTAGCTGAGTAAAACTTAAATTCAAAAACACAAGAAATATAATCTTGATCTCACAATCATGACACCACAGGTATGCAACATCCGTCAATGCAATGTCCTAATTAAGACATTGTATTAGGGATGAGAAAGGTTGAATCTAGATGAAGCTTAAACTTAGAGAAATAAAGTGGAAAACCATTTAGAAAAAAAAAACACTCAATATACCCTACCGGAATTTGAACCTCGATTTCCCCGTCATCAGCAATCTATGTCACAAATTTTACGCCTTAGAACATGCGGTCACCAAAACGGTTCGCGTTTATCAAGTAGCAAGATACATACAATATTTGTATATACGACTTTGTTTCTTAGGCACATTTCACGTACTATACTACTACTTGTGCAAAATATTGTTGACTTACGAGTAGACCTATTGAGATTGTCAAAATTTTACTCTTTCAGATGTTTTATTTTCCCCTACTGGTCTGGTATTCAGACCCCAATTTGAGAACCACTAAGCTATAAAATAAATTAATGCTCTATTCCGTCAGTAAGCCTAGTATATGGTATAATAATAACAATAATTATTATTATTACTGCGTCTTAATACCCGTTCGGGTTATACGCACTTACGCTAATGTGTAATGGTAGGGTGATTGCGAGATGAAATGGAGTACCTACAGTTTAACGTGGAATTCGAACCACGGTGGAGGCCTGGCATTCCCCACATTCACAAGATGTCTTGTCAGAGGTGAAGGAAGGGTTTGGCACTCAGATAAATCTGTGCAGGGACCGAGGATTGAACCCCGGACCCCAAGCACAGAAGTCCGAAACCTTACCCCTAGACCACCAGGTCACCTGAATAATTGTTAAAATGTGAATTCTCAGTTTTTAAAAGCGTAGGTATTAAGAAATTGCTGAGCACCATCCGTCAGCGTGGGTGTAAAAAGGTAGGGTTCGGGGGGTTCAGACCCTTCCTCAAAATTAACGAATCCCTCTATAACAGGGGTTTCCAACTGGCGGCCCATGGACCACTTTTTGCGGCCCGCGAAATAATTTTAAGATTATTTTTTTTAATATCAAGAAAAGTTACGAAAAATATTTCATAGTTCGTTCGAAAAATGTATTAATATTCATACGGCAAAAATGAGCAAACGAAGTTTATAAAGAATTAATAGTCAGCCGTTCTACAAGTTACGTACCACATCGCACAGCGCAGGACTCAGCAAGAGTAGTTGGGCCCCTCCAATGACCTCTCTTCCCTTTACTCCCGTAACAATAGACTCACCCAGTAAGGCTTGCTGGCTACTCCTCCCGTCTACACTCAGGCTTAGTAGCGCTCTATTGACGTGTAGTGAAGTTTCACAAGTTACTGTCCATTTTGAAGGCTTTGTTTTGTGTTGAGCGTGTGTTGAGCGTGAAGTGTACTGTTGCTTGCGTCTTTTACGTGAACAAAAATGGGCGGAAACTCAAAGAAATGCCAAAATGAAAACCGAATGTACAAAGAAAGCTGGGAGAGTGACTATTTAATTACTAACAACAGTGGAAAGCTTCAGTGTTTGGTGGTATGCATGCAAATTGTGTTTGTACCAAAAGAGTACAATGTTAAACGACACTACTCAACAATGCACGAGGACAAGTATGCTACATATAAGGAAGAAACTCGATTCGCACTGGTTGCAGACTTCAGGTATGTTTAGTAAAGTCTTACAAAATCAATCATCTTCTCTGTACGTCTCCTGCGCAGTGTCGCTTGAACTTGAAAAGGTGAAAAAACCTTTCACTGAAGACTGTCTGGTTAAATCGTGTGCTATGGAAATGGCAAAGGCTTTTGGAGATGCTAAAATGGCTGAGAAATTTGAATCAGTGCCATTTTCCAACCAAACTGTACAGAGAAGGTTCAATGATATGTGAGAACAGGTATAAAAATCGTTGATTAGATTGGTTAAAGAAAGCATGCATTTCTCACTATACCTTGATGAAAGCACTGACCAGTCAGATGTCAGTCAGCTATTAATATTTGTATGCACCACCTTCGAAGACTTCAACAGTAAAGAGGAGCTAAAGTCCATTCACGGTAGGAATTACTCTCTGAAAGGTCTTTTTTCCTACCAATATCCTACTATATAATAGATTTATGGTAGGGAAAAAGGCCTTTCAGAAGTCAATTCCTACCGTGAACAGACAATATTTAATGTTTATTCTCTTCAAGGAACAAAAAAAGGAAGGGACATTTATGATGATTTAAAAATACTGTCGACAGAGTTGGAAGCTTCAGTAAATGTTCAACCATTGTGACAGACGGAGCAACAGCAATGACAGGGAAGAAGACAGATCTGACGGGATTGCTAAAAGAAAATGGCGTAACGTGTGCTATGATCCACTGTCTTATTTACCAGGTGGGAAATCAATGAAGAAAACTTAAGTTTTTAAATTTGTGGTAAAAATTATTAATATGTTAAGACGTGGAAATCGAGACCTTTTGCATAGACAATTAAAGCATTTTTTGCTGGGAATTTAGGCAGAATATGGAGACTTGCTGTTGTACAGTCATGTAAGGTGGCTGAGTGCAGGAAAGTGCCTTGAACGGATTATTGCTAATCGCAAGGAAATCCCTGAATTCCTTAATAAGTTTGTCTCGTCTGATAACAGAACTAGAAGAAGAAATTCAAAGCCCAGAATATTTAAAGCAGTTAACTTTCCTAACAGACATGACAAATCACCTTAAACCTGAGTCTTCAAAGAAGAAACTAGGTCATATCAAATATGGTGGGAATTGTATATGGATTTCGAAAAAAGTTAAACATTTTCAAACGTTCTTTGGAAAACAATGAATTGAGACATTTCCGTTGCTGTCTACAATTAGCGGCGGAGAAAGAGGAAACTATAAAGTTTCAAGATCTCAGTTCACATATTCAAGAGATCATTGAAGAATTCAACACACAATTCAAGGAAACTGAAACAATGAAAAGCAGTGCACAGTTTCAAATGAATCCTCTTCGTGCTAAAATCAAGGAACAAAAACCACACCTACAACTTAAGCTGTGCGATCTACAAGCCGATGCGTTAGTAGTGGAGGTGGTGTATGGGAACCCCACTTCCACCAACGGGTCAAAACACTTTTTCCCGATGACGTCATCATTGCGTGTTATGTTGCAACATTCCCCCGGTTTTTCCCTGGTGCCAGGTCCCAGTATATTTCCGTCTGACCTGAATTTCTCCTCTGGTTATTTCCATGACGACATGGGGTTAGCGACCTGTTTTCCTCCTTCAATGTCGCAAAGGTTTATTTCTGGTTTTCTCTGTGGCAATGGGTTTTCCCTGATGACTGGCGTCATTTTGGCAGCTGTACGTATGCTCATTGCATTTTTATTTGTGCTCATTTGTTTTTTATGTCTTGTAGGATTTGGATGGGACGTTGGAGTTATTTATTTATTGATGTGCAGTCCACGGCGTCAGGCGTTCCTCCCATGGCATCGCTAGTGAGCATCATCTCTGCCCAGCCACTTAGCGAAGAGTATGACCACCAGCAGCTGACAGCATATCATGGCCGTAAGGCCCCTTTAACTTTTCCTTCACTCCCCACTCACATTACATCGCCACGGCACAGAACTAACTAAGTTACACTGACTGCTCCCTCTCGCATGAAGTTGGACTGCCTTTCACTTCACCCCTCCCACTCCACTCACTTTGTCATATCCCTCCTTAGTGGAGGTTGTCAGATGTCGCAAACTTGTTATAAATTTCGAAAGAGGGTGACAACGACCTTGTTGAAGAGTCATGAAAACCCCTAAGGCCGCTTGGTACATCGGTCGTGGCCTTCTGAAGGTCGCTGGTTCAAATGTGATTTCGCCCCTCCAGCCCCAAGGCCGCTTGGCGGATCGGTCGTGGCCATCTGACGGCCGCAGGTTCAGATGTGCTTTCTAAATGCGA
>JBCFYV010007781.1:0-41883 GCA_039000515.1 Timema cristinae | reverse complement strand
GTGTTATATATTACCCATTTACTAAAATTTTAGAATGTTGATGTGTTTGAGAGCTGTGTCCGGGTTTAGAATTTACATTTTGTGAACCTTTTGATCGGGCATGGAAATCTCTGTGTATTTTTTATTTTGTTTCAACTATGGGTGTGAGTTACAGTTTGTCTCAACTATGGGTGGCGAAGTCCACTTTTTTAATTTGAAGCGAACTCCAATCAAATATATGAAATATTCTTGAAGCCGAATAAAAGCTAGAATATTTTTTGCTAGTGGTTTTATGATTTGAGAAAATATTATAATATGGTTATTAAATATCATTTTATGCCCTAAAAATACTTGGGATTGTTTTAATGTAAAATTGTTTGTAATATTTTGTTTTATTCTGATTAAATTAAGAAATTATCACAACTTACGGTCAATTTTTTTTTTTTTCCATATTAAAGATTAATTTGTAATTTATTTAACAACTTAGAATGGGATTTATTGATCACAAAATTAGTATTTAAGTTGTTAAAGCTTTTATTGGCAAAGCTTTGTAAATGTCAAAGCCGTGATTCTTTTTGAAACAAAGTTGGAGTTTAAAAACTTCACACACACCTAGTTCCAACTTTTGTTTTTATTTATGTCCCTTTCTTCTTCTTCCAGAAAAACCTGATCAAAATGTATTTTTTGTTTTATGGGTTGTACTTTTTAATATTGTAAATGGATACACACACATTAACAAACAAAATTATCAATAAATTACTACCTTAAATGGTTTGAAAAGAGTAGTAACATATTGAATATATTTACTGTAGATAAATCTGATTCTTATAAATTTATAAGAGTAAGAAGTTAACCTTCCCATATGGCTATGATCTACTCTCAATATTGTTTTATTAAGTGACACATTAATGGTCTGGGGTCAGTTTATTAGCTCACTCTTCACTGGATGGAATTACAGAGAGCCTGGTGTTAGAATTCCAACAAGTGACAGGTTTTTTTTTCACATTATGAATCCCTTCTTATGGCAAATGATGGTTAGTTTTTTAATTCAACTATATCCTCATTATTCTACCTTGGATTAGATAGATTAAATCTCTAGTGATGCAAATGAGGTTTTTTAAACATTTTGGGACAGCTTTTTTTTTCTTTTTTTTTTATAAATACTTACATGAAAGTTGGTTTCTTGTATTTCTGAGGTGTTTAACTAAAAGGAGTAATCCATTTTGAAAAGTTTGTCTTAAAAATTATTTTGTTATTAATTGTTTTGTGTATGTTAAAGACATAACTGATAGTTTTTTTAACAATAATATCTTAACACTTAATGAACTACTTGCTAATATATTGTTGTGGAAAACTATAAAATGCATTATTGTTCCGATTGTGTCACGGGATTGTGTGGAAGTCTTAATGTTCCAGCCTTGATTATAGACTTGATATGAAACATAACAGACCAAGTAAATGTGGTTCATTGTCGCTTTTGTGAACTTATTTTATCAAATAACCGACTGTAAGTGTGTTAAGGGCTTTCAAAGGATTACAAACTATCTCTGTTTGTAGTATCCTGGTGTTTGATTACGGCTCGAGCTGTATGTATGGTCGGGTAAGACTGCCCCTCTGGACCAACGGCGGGTGGCTAAACGACTGGCCCAAGAGCTGGGGAAGATGGTTATGACTACTCGGATTGTGATGTGTGCCCCTTGAGCGTGACTGAGTTATTGGGTGCTAACCGTACAGGATCCACTGTGTCCAAGCAGAGCTCGACACGGCCGCCCTGGGCCCTGCTTGCTAAGGTTACCCAGCACATGGAGACCATACTGTTCAGAGAGAAATTCCTGGACTGGCCAGATTTCACCAGAGTTATTCGTATCAAGGGCTGTGATGATGACAAACAGGTGAGAGGATACCTAACTAAAGTAACTAGTCCGTCACTTTGTTTGGAAACCCAGGGATTACTTAAAATTTTATATTAACTTGAGGCTTCATAAATTTAGGATAAAGGCCAACAAGGCCATGACTTAATTTCTATAGTTAATACTAGTGATGGACACAATTGAGTAACTCTAAGAATTGAGTAATTTCTAGATTCTCTTTAAAAAGAATCAAGTAATCGAGTAAAATTACTTGAGTAATTGTTAGCGAATCATCTACTAATCGGCCCTGTGGCAATCGGTTTGGACGACATTTACTCAGGAGTCTTGCAATGAAATTTGATACTAATAACTTTAAATTATGTCAATAATCTCTTCCTGTAGTAGGCAGTCGACGCTGTCAGTGACCTTGACCCCCTTATTTTCAGGTTTTACATTATATGCAGTCAATATGAAAGTATTGAGTTTTAAGAAGTGTCTAAAAAAACTTTTCTTTATACATTCATGTCAAAGAAATTGATAATTCTACCTTTTAAAAGTGAAAACCGTTTTTATTTTTTTTATTTTACTCTAATTAGTTTCACTGTATAAATAATAATAATTTACTTAGGATAAATTATAATCGATAGAATAATTAAGATACAATATAATTAGTTTTGTCCATGCGATTGTGGAAATAAGACATCTGAGGCGCCGAATAACTTTCATCGAGTACTTTTAAAAAGAATCGGAAATGTGATACGCTTAGTTAGCATGCTTTTCGATTGTGTACTTTACATCCGCCAATATTTTGTATTGAAAATTCATGTGCAACATTTAAACCATAAAGAGTCATTTTTGCATAGCAGCAGAAATGTTTATGAAAAATGAGCTCTAAGGGAATACACCTTTTAAATGGAAATAGCATGGTAAACAGTCGAGCCATTAAGGTCGATTCTCACTTGGCTGGTAAGAAAAGAGAAAATAAAAGAATAACAAGGTCCAAGTAAAGTTACTAGAGTAATCCCAGAAGAATCTAGTACTTCTGTTTACACAACATAATCGAGTTACTTGATTATTTTTAATCGATTGTGCTCATCACTAGTTCATACCAGGATTACGATCAACTTAACTTTCATGTAATCAGCTTCATTGGCTGTGTGATCTAATACACTACCGCTCGCAATATACTAGACTGTCAATGATGGGGAGATCGAGGTTCAAATCCCAGTTAGGTGCACTGAGGATGGCTTTTGCTAAATGATTTTCCACACTCCCACCATACAAATAGGGGTACACTTCCTATAAATTGCGGTGACCTGGTGGTCTAGAGGTAAGGTGTCGGACTTCTATGCTGGCGACCGAGGTTCAATCCTCGGTCCCGGCACAGATTTATCTGATTCCAAACCATTCCTTCACCTCTGACAAGACGTGTATTAATCACAACTTGTGAATGTGAGGAATGCCAGGCCTCCACCGTGGTTCGGATTCCACGTTAAACTGTAGGTCCTTCATTTCATCTCACAATCACCCTATCATTACACATTAGCGTAAGTGCATATAACCCGAACGGGTAGTAAGACGCGGTGCTAATAATAATAATAATAATAATCCTATAAATTCTACCTTCCTCATTCTTATACACATATGTACTAATTATGCTAATGTGTTAACCCAACAGGTAGTAAGACTCGGTGCTAACAAAGGAAAAAAAAAGTTTGTTGTTTAATGTACTTATAAAAATACAAATTATGATAATTAATTTAGTAAGAATGTAAACAATAGACTTTCCAAAATATATTGGTTTCTTACAGACTGATGCCAGTATGGACCTAAAACCATGTGATGCAAAACTCATGTTAGAGCCAAATCTCACCGAGCCTGATATGGAGCTCGAGGGCAACCATTTGGGGCGAGGAACCAAATATTTTGATGAAGAGGTCAGCATTCTCTTGTTACCAAGTGTATTTACGGTTAAAATTTTATTCTGTGGCTACTATGTTTTCTTACTGAACAGGTAATATTTAATAGTTTACTTAACACATTGGCCACAAATCTTAACCATCATCTTGAACATTTTCCTGAGATTGGCTTGGTCTGTTTGGAACATAAACCTTTCCAACATATCCTTCCTCCCCACCACTCTCCTCCCCACCACCCTTCATCCTCCACCATGATCCAATCTTCTCTTCTAGCCCTTCTGTCCCCACTCAATTAACCAGAATTTTCTTATCTTCTTCTCCTCCATTCTCCTTACATGACCATACCACCTTAGTCGTGTCTTCTCTATCCTATCCTATCCGGTCTGGCTCATCTTAACTATTTTTCTCGCCCTTTCGGTTCTCAATCAATCCAGTCACTCTTATAGTGTTTCTCATAAATTTCATTTCACATATTTGAATTCTGCTTCTATCCCGCCCCTTGCTTGACAAATTAATATAATCAGACCTGAAACCGGTTGCATGGTAGAGTGAGAAGAGAAATTAACTCTAGTTCCAGGTTGTATAAGAATCACACGAGGGACAATTGTTTGTGAGAGTGTTGTATTTAAAAAAAAACCACTGGTGTGATCTTTATTTGATGAGTCACCTTTTGAGGTCAGGTCTATTACAAAAAATTATTGAGCCTAAAATGTTTTTAAAGGTACTATCATAGTAGAATATTAGACACACATTCAATATTTAAAATATTCAATCCAATTTTTATAAGAATCAGATTTGATTTGAAGAAAAACTAATATAAGATTTGATTTAATCAGACTATAATTTTTTTTAGTAATGAGACTCGATTTTAATTCGAGTTAGCCAAGATTCGAAAAAGAAAATCTTTAATTTGAAAAGGTTTACCTTCAATAAATAATCAAACTCCATTAAAATAATTCATTTTCAGAAGTAAATATGATTATTTATGGCTAATTTTTTGAACATTATTGAATTGCATTGTGGATTAAAACTAAGATAAAAATTTGATTCCTTGCACAATTGATCATATTTTGCTCATACTAGTCATGTTTTTACTGTAGCTATGACTCTTATAAATGTTAAACATCCATGTAATAAGAGTTAAATGTAAGAGAAACCCAATAAATTTATAAATCTCAATAATATATATTTTATTTTAGACTCATCGTCATTATGAGATCACAACCCAGAGTGTGACTATGTGGCACATTCTTGAGTTTGAGTACACACAACTCCCCCAGATCTCCCTCGGGCAGTTCCACAGTGGGGACAGCTATGTTGTCCGCTGGCGCTACGTAGTCACTGTCACAGGTGATTACATTTGACGCAACATATGATATACAAAAATATATCATATTTACGGGTATTTCACCACATTGCCGAATCCAGTGGTATTTGAGAATCAATTTTCATAATAAAAAAAAAAGATTAAAATAAATATCTTAAATAAAATAATGAAGAATTTTGTTATAACTATTTCAAGAGATATATAAAAAGAGCTATATAGATTTGTGTGGTTGAGAAAATTTAAAAAAAAATTGTGTGATAATATTAATTCACATAAAAAGTGTTATGTTTGTTGTTGAATACTTAATAGACATGACAAACAAAATAGCATTTTGTTAGTGACGCTAAGCCTAAGCCACAGATTTTTTTAAATTCAATTTTAAATATTTTCACTTTAACTTAATTTGTAAAATTTTAAAGATTCAAACAAGGATTCAAAATTTAAAAAAAATAATCAAGATTCATACTAGAGATAAGGATCTGACACTTAAGCTCAGTCGGTAGCGTATATGTCTAATGAGCTAAAGGTCCAGGGTTCTATTCCTGGCATGGCTGAAAAATTTATCATTGGTGAAATGTAGGTTTAACCTTTCACAGTGATGAATTGATGGCCGGGGACTGGATGTTGTGCCTGTCCTAGTCTTAGGTTATATAATAAGGCGTATGAAGTTATGACAGGCCTAGCCAGCCGGTAGTGAAAGATATATGGCCTGGATAAAAAATTGACCCAACCCACAGGCTGTAAACATTAATGGATGTAAAAGAAAAATATTGATAAGAATAAGATCTGACCAATCTCTGTTTCTAAGCTTTGAACATTTGTTGTGATGTTTAAAAAAATGCAAAGGAATCTCATATTTTACAGAGCATTTTATAATAAAATAATTTTGAGAACTGTGGTTTCTTTTTAAAAAACTGTAACATTGAGATTTGGTTGTAGTCCATGTATTGAGCTATGCTACTAATGATGGAATATGCTTCTTTTTAGAATTTAATGTTGTTAAAATGTTAAAAATTGACAATCTCAGTCATTATTAATTGTGCATGCATTTCAAAGAAAAGAGTACAGTGTAGTGATATCACTTTAAAGAAGCACTCATTACCATGGAAGATTGGAGTTAGCCTTTTTGGGCCTATTCCATTTATTTACATATTTAGGTAATTCACTTAAATAAGTAGAAAATAGAGCAGTAGGTTCTAACTATTTACATTTTATAAATGAGTGCCTTAATAGACACACTTTTTGTTTAATTTTACAGTTGCCTAAATAAAGTGAGATTAATTATTAATAGAATTTGAAACTATATTTTGATTGAACTCCAAGAGACTTATACTTTGCTGGCCAACTTTATATCACCCGAAGGAAACAAATTGTTCCAAATTACATTAAAAAAAAACTTAAAAGTTCGTTGGCCAATCTGAAGCCTAGCTCTCGACCTCTTCTATTACTTTTTAGGCTTATATTTGGTTTAAAAAATTGTTGGATTACTTGGTCTTTCAGTTTATTTATTGGCCCTCATTTTTCACTTCCTCTCCTTCCTTTTAAATGGGGCTATTATAAAATTAGGTATACTATCTAAAAAGTGGTTATTACATATTCAGAGTGAGTGATGCAAGTGTTTCTTTTTAAGGTCGCGAGTTAAACGGTCAACCATCCCGCCACTCGGCAGTGGGTAGGGATCGCTGCGCGTATTTCTGTTGGCAAGGCTCGGACGCGTCTCTCAACGAGCAGGGTGCTGCTGCTCTCTTGACAGTAGAACTGGATGAGGAGTTGGGACCCCAAGTCAGGGTAGTTCAAGGTGCAGAGCACCCTGTATTCCTCCACCTGTTCCAGGGATCCATGGTCATACACAGTGGAAAGAGGGAGGGGAGCGACCCCTACCAAAGGAAAGGTACTCGGAGGAACAGTATAGTTTTAATGTGTTGTATTTAATATTAGTCATAATTTGTTTGCAATAAAAATATTAAAGATTTCACTAAGTTAGCTAGGACTACAGTAGGGATTATTTGTTAGTTTTTTTTACTCAAAACCATTCATTATATTTATATATTAATAACTAACTACACAATAATGGAAAATGATAAAAGTATGGAATGATAAACTTACTAGGGGGAAAATTTTGTGAAGAAAGATCACCCATGTAAAGAGGAAAAAATGTGAGTTAAATTCCATACAAAAATTTATCTTCTTCCTTAATTTTGGCTTGTAGAGTATAAAAGGCCACACATATGTAGACATAAAGTTATTTATTTCACCATTATCACCTTTATTAAACAAAGAGCAGAAAAAATGTGTTCAAAATGTTTCTTAGCGTTTCGCCCAAATAGGTAGTAAGATGCAGTGCAAAAAAAGTTAGTTTTTTCACCTATTTCTCTAGGTGTATTACTTAGCTAAATTTTCACTTGTTAATTATTTATTTCATTTTTTTTAATCATTTCCCATGTACTTTAAAATAATATAGTCACTGAACATCCTAATTACTAAACTATGTGTAATATTACATTAAAACAAATAATAATGATTGTCCTTGACTACTATTGCATAAAATTAAGTGTTTAATTATAGACACTATTCTATGCACGTTCTTAATCGTGATGACTCAAACTATCATAAAACTTTAAAACGATCTGTAACTATGTTAGTAAAATTTGTTATCAGAAGGTATATTTAAAGTGTTATTTTACAGGTTGGCGGCTATACATCTGCCAAGGCAATGAGAAAGAGGAAGCTGCGTTGGTCCAAGTACAGTGTAGTGGGAGAAGTCTGCGCAGTCGGTCCTCTTTAGTTCTGGTCAACTCCTCTAGGGGTACAGTCTTTGTGTGGCATGGAGCCAAGACATGTGCACACACTAAGAAGGTGAGATTACACACACATTCACATAGTTTTCAAAGGAAAAATGGCGTCAAACAACTATTTTAAATTAAACATAGAAAAGGGGATAAGTGAAAAGTGGCCTACACACTTAATAAAAACTGTAGGCCTAAAAGTTAGCAATTAAAAACAAGGGCTCTGCGAGTACTTGGATTTCAAGCTTCAAATATTCAGCTTAATCAGCTTTAAATATTTTTATTGGCAAAGCTTTGTTATTGTTGCAGTACAATTTTTTTTTTTTTAAATTCAAGCTGAAGCTGATATTTTGTTCCAAAATCGAATCTAACATATTACTAGACAAGTCTTAAATTTTGAAACTTCATACACTCCTTATTTGGTTTTTATCAAGAACAATGTGCTGCAATTTTAGCAATCTTTCCTTCGTAGATCTCATTGTTAGCTGGTTACCTTTGGTGACTAGGACTCTGTGTCATACAATGTAGATTTGTGATTGGCTTTATTTTGACTTAACAAAATTAATTAGTTTTTTATTTAATTTATGATTACTAAGCCTGAACATATTTTTAGATTGCCATGTCATCAGCAGAGCAGTTAAAGAAAAGGCCGATAGAAATGGAGTTTCCCTCTGAAGTAGACATAGTCATCAGTGAACTAAATGAAGGCTCTGAGAGTAAAGACTTTTTCAAAGGTTTGTACTACTTATTTCTTGTTAGTTTTACCAGTCTATTTACTTGAATAATCGTCCTCCTATTAGGGGTGTGCGAAGGCCACTTTTTAAATGGGAAGCGAAGTTGAAGTGAATCTTTAAACTTGTGAAGAGAAGTTGAAGTTACCTAGGATTTTTGTTGTTGTCACTTAACGTCAATTTTAATTTTTAAATTAATTATTTTTCTAGATCTTGTCAGTAACAAGGGCCAGGAAAATTTCCTTATTTGTTACCTAAGATCTATATTAATAACTAATGCACACAGGCTTACTGATAGCTTGGTAACTTAAGTTTTAAGTTTTATTCTGAAAATATATCTAGATGCAGTAATCCTCAATAAAAAGCATAATTAATAGCTTTGGCTATTTGATTATTGATTTTTAATTTTTATTTACATCGTGGAGTTTATATTATTATCTTGTAGACATTACATATGCATCCATTTTTATCTGCATTTCTCTGAAAACAATTATAAATTCCATTTTAGTTTCCTACTTTCCAAATCAGCCAGTTTGAATAATAAATAAAATGCGAATAATTTATGAAAAACTTCTGTGTCAAAATGCATTTGTAAATTTGTCACAGATAATTCCAAAGAGAGGGAAGGGAATATTAAGGACCAAACATTAGACTCAAGCTGCGATGATAGCAAAACTAAAGCGTTTTCTCTGCTTCATAGTAGTGACCATAGTGTTATTTCTGTATAGGTATTTTATTTTTTTACAAAATTATGTTGGTGATAGTGAATATAATATATTAACATTTACTTACCCGTTTTTGATCCATGCTTACGTTGTGTTGGTTAAATTAATAGTCATTGTTAAAATTCTGTTTGGTAACTTGTAAAATTATCAAATATTGAAAAATGTAATATTTGGTAAAATAAAATTAAATTGTTTAATAATTTATCGAAGCTTTATCCTTTCTTCGAGTTTGTTTGAATATGTGAAAGTTATTGTAGGTGTCGAAGTCGATGCCGAAGGAGATTTGACCTTCGACTTTTCGAAGCTTCACACACCATTACCTCCTATCTTAAAGATCTCCATCTGTTGTTAAATGTGTTAAGTTGAAGTTACATATTGAGTTCAAGATCTTGTGCTAAATTCCTAATATCCCCACAAAAGTGATCTATTATGAAATTAGTATTTCTTCTTTCACATTGATAAATTAACACTTGGGTCGGTTGATTTTTTTTTTTTTTTTTTGTTAAAAGTTAGTTTTCTAAGTCGGTCAGTTCTTAAAGTGTACGTTAAATACTTAACATAAAGTCATAATATATGATACTTATGATCTAATATATTGGCTGATAAAAGAAGTGGTGTTTGTTTGGCAGCCCTGGGTGGAAACAACAGACACCTGTATGTTTCTCTCCGTCATGAGCGAGGGTCTTATACTCACACTCCTCGCATGTTCCATCTGGGCAGCCTTTCCGGTACATTCCTTGCCACAGAAGTACTCTGCCCACATAGGAAGACTGAAATCCCTGTGCCATATCCATTCTTACAAGCGGACTTATATTCTGCAAGTCAGCCAGGTAAACACATTAGTATTTTGTCAAGGTAATAGAAAATATAATATTCATAAAAATGTGTAAAAGTTCTTTCACTGCCATTGGTATTTTCATTTTGATCCACATACAAATAATTTATTTTTTATTTATTTTTAAAATGCACCTATATACAGTAATGTGGGAACTGTGTTTCTCTTTGTTGTGAAAACCATATTCATCATACAGGTTATCCGAAAATTAATATCTACAGCTTAAATGCCTACCAACACATACACAAAAATACCAATCAATGAATTGTACACAACGGAAACCCAAATTTTATTTTAAGAAATAGTTATAAACATTTAATGAGAGCACCATTAGTGATTCACAGAGCATTCAGGCAATAATCCAAAATCTGCCATTTGTAAAGATAATTTTTGGAAATATTCTCTGTTGGTAGTGGTTCTATTGACCTTGTGAAAGTGAAAAAATAGGCTTGAAAAACAAACAAAAAACTGGTTTTAGTTTTTTTTATCTTCCATCACTGAAAATAGTCAATTTTTGTGAAGAGTCATTACCGCACAACTTGGAAATTTTAGCCAAATTAAATATAGTTTTATTAATTTATTTTTTATTTTTTTAAAACTGCTTGAAGAGAGAAACTATTTAAATTGTCAAAAAAATCCAAATAAGATTTTGATGGATGTCGATGGTTCATGGCCCCTGAACCTGAAAGTGGATTTTGCAATGCCGTCCATCCATTACTGGAGCTAGAGCCAAAATAATTTTACTGTTCATGCTAAAACTTTGTATCCAAGTTTTTATAAAGTTCTCCAACATGATTCATTGAATTATCTATTTAAAAAATTAATCCTTAAATTAAGGGTAGTTTACTTAAGGGCAAAAATAGAAAAAATTGATTTTCCCAAAATTTGTTTTCTTATATAGGGATTGTTTAGCATTACTAACAATTCATCTCATTTTCCCATGAAAAGACTTTGAGGGTATTTTACACAAGCAAAAATTTCCCAACATATGTCATTTGTCCAAAACTCTGAGACATGAATTAACTTATCAGTGCATAAGTTGTAGGACTCGGGAAAGAAAGAAAAAAAAACTTTTATTTGAAAGAATATTTTATAAAAATAAATATTTCGAGCTATAGGCAAATATATACCTATTAAATGGTGCTTTGTTAAATGGGGAGTTGAAAATGCACAGACCAAAAATAAGTTTCAGTAACAGTGTCTATTATTTTATGTATGCACGTAAATGTTATGTTCATTTTTCCCTATTATGTTTATATAACAATGTATATTATTTTGTTTGACATATTTTATGTGCTATAAGTATAATTAATTTAGATAAAGCAGCGAGAATAGTATGTGTGCTACACCCATATCATCTGATGAAAGAAAAGAGTGGGATATTGTCAATTACGAACTATCTTAAAATTAAATCAAATCAATTGAACTCAAAACTTAGATAAAATAAAAATTTCCGAGTTTTTCATGGAATCTTGTCAAGTTCAAACAGCTTCTAAAACGCTTTTCAAAACATTAATTTTTGAGTACTGATACACCCCCAAACTAATATTTTAGTTTGTTTAAGAAACATGGCAGAACATTCAGATCCCTGTCTAGAGATCATTCTTGTGCGCAGCCTTGTTCCTGTTGGACAACCACCACGAGTTATGGTTGTGGCAGGGCTGGTGGCCGGCTCACAACGAGGAGAGCGATGGTGACAACAAGAACCTGAGAGGCTCTAGAGCTGTGCTATGGCAAGCAGAGCGACGGGCCGCCATGCAGACCGCCCTCGACTACTGGGGACTCAAGCATGGGAACAGCAGGCCTAGAGCCTACTTGGTTTGGGCCGGGCTCGAACCCTGGCCTTTACAAATCTCTTTCCTATCTGGTCTGATAGGGATGACATTGCAGAGCTCAACATCAGCGTAAGTTATTATTTGATTAGTCTTAATGTTCCTTCAGAAATAACATAAAGCCAGTGGTTAGTGGGGAGGAAAGCTATAGTTAATTAAAGTATATCCATTTGTAACCTTGAATACTTCAATTAACTAAATACACTTAGGGAGAAAACATCAAAAAGCAGAAAGGAATTAAAAAAATACAAAAGATAAGTTTGTTTTATAAAAATACAAAAAATGTACAAGAAGCTAGATGTTAGTACATTTTTATTCTTAGTTTGACTGAACTGAAGTAAATAAAGCATACAAGCTTCCCTACAATTGGCTTGAGAAAAAAACTATCAACACAAGTGAAATTCAACATAATCGCCAAGGACTTTTATATATGATTCCTGAGAAATGGTTGCAAGACTGACTATTTAATTATTCCAAGTGGACAAAACGTTTATGCTAATCTTAAACATACAAATTTTAAGGACTTAAAGTGCCCAGAGACATTTTTTTGCTAATCTTGTCACTCACTTTATTCTAAGTGAACCAACATTAGAAACTTGAGGATCCGATAAAAATTTTGATTCAATAACAAATTAAAAAAAAAAAAAAATTGTTTGTTTTTACTTAAAGTGAAATTGGTTTTAGAATGTTAGAGCACTTATACTGCTTATTTGTGATTCAGAACCAATTATAGGAGGAACCCAACAACCAGGCTCCGGACCAGTAATTTATCACCTTTACTTTACATCCATTACTGTTTCCAGCCTGTGGCCTGGGCCAGTTTTTATTAAGCCATACATTTTACAATACTGACTTGCTAGGGCTGCTGTAGCTTCAATGCCTTATAATATAACTTAAGACTAGGACAGGCACAACATCCAATCCCGGCTGTCAATTCATCACTGCTGATAAATTTTTCAGCTGTGCTGGGGATCGAACTTGGACCCTTAGCTCAGTAGATAGTCATTCGTATTTGTATGACCTGCCCCTCTGCAGAATTGATTGTTTTCTTGAATACCGCCAAGAAAAGGGAGTTGGAGTTGAAAACTAATTGTAAATATTAATTAAATAACTTGTTTGGACTATAATATGTAGTTCCTAGTAGTGTCAATTTGATCCTTAATATATATAATAAGTTGTTTCTAAAAATGTCAATGTACTATGTTAATTACATCCATAGTTATTGCTTATAGCATAGACTCATGTGCAAATTTTCATGTTATCAAAAATAAAGAGGATAGTGATGGGGAATTGCGCTCTTATAATAGGGCAGGGAAAGGGTTAGCACCCCTTATATTATACTCCCTGTCTGGCTCGCCAACAACAGACCCTCATAAATGGTTGAACTTGGCTAGCTACTTCCTTCTCTATGGAATTAATAAATTCCCTTCCTTTTACCGAGGGTTTGGGATCCCATCCACCCCTATATAAAATATAAAGTTTTAAGAAAATCAATGGAACTATTTTTTTCTGTAGCCCCAAGGATAGATGGATGGAATTGCTAACTCCATTTCTTTGGGTTTGAGGGTATATAAAATGGTAAAAAATTTCATAATTTTAAGTTAGAAAATGTTCACAATAGTATATTAGTATGAGAACGTGATTTTTTAAAACATTTTAATCAGTACCATTAAAATCTGAGGCGCGAACTTAATCTGAAAATTTCATCTACCTACTTATTGATATTGTGTTAACCTATTCTATGGCACATGTTTAGCACGGCAATCTACGCAGATACGACAGCCGTTTTTCTGCTTGTATACTCTGACATATTTTTGTTGCTCACTTATTTTACTATTTCTTGTTTTACTCATGGTAATGATATAGCATTGAACTGGTAACCTCATCTATTAGCTTCAATATGAAGTTTCCATATTGGCTAAAAGTACACTGGTTTATTGATAGATGGTATTACAATAACTTATTGCAGGGAAACGTCAATTCGCACCCGCACCAGGGAATGTTCGGGCAAACAATGACGTTCAACACCTACACCAGGAAATGGGTTAGTGTGATGCGAAGGAGTCGAATGTCCTGCATTATGTATGTATAATGTGTTTGATTGTTTGAACAGGATGGCAAGAAGCCTGGTGAGTTGCTCAGCGTGGAAGCAGAGTTAGCGAGACTGACTCGTTCCACATATCCAGCAGCCCAACTTCTACAAAGACCTCTACCAGATGGTGTAGACCCCACAAGGCTAGAATTCTACCTTGACCCCAATCATTTCCAGGTAAACTCTAAACAAAAAACTATGGTTAAAAAAATTATTAAAAATGGTGCCAAATAGCTGTAGTTAATAACAATCGAAAGGAAGATAAAATGGCAAGGCCTATACATTTACCAAAAGAATGTAGGCCTCAAAGCTAGCAACAAAATACATTAGAGTAATTTTTCGAGTACATTAGGCCCCTTCTATAGCATGAGTGAGTAAAACACTTACAAGACTAAAGCCAGAGGTTGATCATTGTTGCTTAAAATATTGCAGTTTCTTGACGCAAGTTTGAACAGGTATTCACAGAATAAAAAATTGATAAAAGCTTAGAAATGAAATCTAATCAAATCATTAAGCTGATTTTGATAAAACCGATTTCTTCTCTTCCCACCCTTAAGGAAATTACCCATAATTTTAGGGCTGGATATACAATTCCAAAAATTCTTCGGGCAAACCTATGGAAACACTAATACAAAGTCTTAGCCTAGTCGGTAAAATAGTTTAGGCTCTAGCCCGAGGTACATATTGACGGACTGACAGACAGCATTGCAAAAACCAATTTTTAGTGTTCGGGGGGGTGAGGGAGGTCATGAGACTTTGACATCCATCAAAATCTCGGAGCTTAATTTTGTTGATGATCACAATACTTGCTCTACCTGTAAGGTAGGGAGAAAGTAAAAATATTGATAATGGGTCCCCAAGGGTCAACACTTTGTATTAAAATGTCTACATCCGGTTTAAAATTTTTGGCATTTATTAGGGGTTGCACATCTTATGGTTATTGTATTGCTATTAAATTTCTCATTTATAAATTTTGACCAATAAAATAGTTAAATATTGACCATTGAATCTAAATGGAGATAGATCATTGTTGTACAAACATTTTTCCTAGGAGGTTTAAGGAAAATCAACTTTTAGAGACTTACTTATATTTAATTACTCTATGGCATTGGAGAATTATTGTGTTAAAACTTAAGTAGTATCTCTTTACAACTAAAGCTCACAAAGTTGTATTAATATATTTGCCAATATCTCAGAAACTGTTGGTTTTATAAACATGTATCTCATATAAAAGTTTTTTTATTTTTAATAGTACTACAATTTTGTAATGATAAGTTATTTAGTATCTGAAATAGCTGCGGAGATACAGAAATTTCTGCTTCTGTAAAGTACCATGAAAGTCATTTTCATGGGAAAATGAAAATAGCCAGTTTATTTATAATCTTTATCACGATACGAATTTTAATCAAAATTGTTAGAGCCAATTTGAGAAAATCGATTTTTATCTTTTTGCTTTTTATTAAACTACTCTTAACTTTGGGGTTGAAAAAACACACAGACATGGCATTGCAAATACCACTTTTTAGGGTTTGGGGGGGGGGTCATGAGACTTCTACATCCAACAAAATTTCAGGTTAGTTTTTTTTTACAGTCTCAATACTTTACCTCTAGTGTTCGAAAAGTTAAAAAATATATATATTTGCATATAGCTTGAAAGTTATTGGGTTTATAAAAATATCTACAAAGATATGATAAAAAATAATTTACGCACAAGACCAGAGCCCTTAAATTCATTTTGCTGGAATATTGAAAGAAGCCATTTTGTTTGGAATATTTATAAATGTTTTGAAATGAAATTTAATCAAAATCGTTAAGAGCCGATTTTGAGAAAATTGACTTTTTCTCTCTTTGCCTTTCAGTAAACTACCCTTATTTTTAGGGTTAGATATCCACGTCCAAAAACCTCTCGGGGCAACCCTATGAAAACCCTAGATACCAAGTTTTAGCCCGATCGGTAAAATAGTTTAGGCTCTATTTGGAGGTACAGACAGACGGAAATTCAAAAACCACTTTTTCGGATCTGGGGGGTCATGAAATGTTGAGATTTGTCAAAAGCTCGACTTAGATTTTTTTGACAACCATAATACTTTTTCTAAATTTTGCAATAAAATCTAAATGAGGAAATATTCATTATTATTGAAAATTATAATATAACTAAATAATTTGTTTATACTTTATTTTCCTCACAGGAATTACTGGGCATGACAAAGGAAGAGTTTTTTGAGTTACCTACATGGAAACAAACTAATTTAAAGAAAGATGTTGGATTATTTTGATTGGTCTGGAGCTGGTTTCTCTGAACCAATATTTCTCCTATCAGCAGAGGCCAGGGTCATATCATCACACAGAGCTTCATTGGTGTTTAGTCAATTTAATTTGTATGACTAACGTTGATCATTTTTTTAAAATCGATGACAATATTGAGCTTAGTTTAGTTTTGTTATGCCTTTTGTACACAAATACTGTCAAGATGAAACGATACAATTTATAAAACACTTGTGTCCCATAGATATATAAAATGCCTGTGGTTTATCCCTTTTTTATGCCCTGGCCTTTTGCCTTTTTTTCTCCATACATGTGGCTGTGCTAGGCCTTTACATAAGGGTACCTTACCAGACTTATATCTGGTGGTTGAAATCTAAATTAAACCTTTATAAACACGAGTTTTCATCCAATGTTGACTGTTCTATTTTTATTTTTATTTTAATTGTTGAAAGACTGGATATGTAATAAATTGTTTTGATTTGTTAACTTGGCTATCTATTAATATTATATCATCTCTTTCTCCACTGTAATTTTAGTGTTAATTTATGTATTTATTTTCCCCAATTAGGCCTATGTTTTTTTTTATTCCTGTAATGCTGCATAGTAATTTATAATTGTTATTTTCATGCGAGTTGATTTTAATGTTTATGAGTAATAAACACTGTTATGTTTTTATTTTGGTTATTATTGAGTAACATTTATTTGTTTATGATGTCCATTTAAAATTAATTTTGTAAAAATTTGGAATAGAAATAGTATGTTTATTTTAATACAGTATTTTAAAATTTTCTCATAAATTAATTTTATTAAATTACATGTAATACGTTGGCCACTTGAAAAAGACGCTAATCGTTGTAGTAGCTCTATTAAGTGATTACTGGTTTTCATTAATAACGGATTTAAAATAATGTTGTTTGTAAAGATTGTTTTATAATTTTTTATACTAAAAAGTGGTGCCTATAATAATTGGCCCTTCTCTTAAACAGTGAAGTATATTAGGTTTTAGAAAAACATGTTTGTTCCTATTTGTGATAGTTTTGTGAAGTTTTAAGAGGAAACATGTGATCCCGTGCCTTTCCTAACTTGCAAGTTGAAAATAATAAAATTAATTGTATTTAATAATCCAAATCCAAACGGGAATCAAATAACATAGATAGTAATATGAAGCTTCCAGTCCTAATTTTTTTTTTCCAAACAATGATTGACTTTTATGTTTACAGTTTTTTGATTAAAAATTTAAGTGTAAATCATTGCCAGCGTTGCCTTAATGGAAAACTAAACTGCTTCCTTTGCTAAGTATTCTGGCTTACAACACATTGTACTTAATGATTTTATTCACACACATGAAGATGAAATAAGTAAACCTTGTTGGAGAATAAACTGAAGCTGTGCTCAATATGTGAATAGCTCTCAAAACATCACAGTTTGTAAATAAGCTTAAAAATCAAGGTGTTTTAAATAATGTAGATTTGAAAGTGTCAAATATAGATATATAATTTTCTTTATTTTTTTTGTACATAGCAATTTATTTGTATAACATATATATAAGTTATGTGTTGTATATTAATGTAACAATAAAATTCTTTTGTGATAACATCAATCAAGTGGATATTTTGTATATATAAACAAATGACATTTGAGCCATTTTTTATATGTTGACTATACAACATATAGTATTTAAATAATCAATTCCAAATTTATTTTAAAAATAACCTATAAAAGAACCGAGGAATTGAATTAAAGGTTGTTGGCTTTGCAATCTAAAACAAAAACTTCGCGATCAATTCCTGTGGTCCGGTATCATAATTCTATATATATAGGTATTCGCCCAATAAATTAAAGGAGAAAGAATAGTGGAAGGATAAGACAATGGTAGTATTTTACTCAACTCACCCGACCACAGGATGGAAACATGATGATGATTATGATTTCTGTAAGGCACATATCAGCAGTAAGTACTGTATTAATATAAAATGAGGCAAAAAATGTTTAATTAGGAAAGCAATATCATATATCTGAAAATTGAAAAATGACACCTGGACACGGGAATCGAACCGGGACCTTCGGCTTAGTACGCCACTGCTCTTACCACTGAGCTATCCAGGATTCGTCCCGTGCCCATGGTCATTCTTCACTCATAGTTTAAGGCAGAGTCTAAGATGGACGTGCGGAGGTCGTCAGCTTTTATAAACACGTGATACACAATATATATGCAATCCTATACAATTATATATATATAATTGTCCAATGGCTGCAAAATTGCCAACTACAGAGTCGATAATGGTTGCGTGGTCTGATGGCTGTGATCTTGTGTATCACGTGTTTATAAAAGCTGACGACCTCCGCACGTCCATCTTAGACTCTGCCTTAAACTATGAGTGAAGAATGACCATGGGCACGGGACGAATCCTGGATAGCTCAGTGGTAAGAGCAGTGGCGTACTAAGCCGAAGGTCCCGGGTTCGATTCCCGTGTCCAGGTGTCATTTTTCAATTTTCAGAATATGATATCGGAGAGGTGTTATCCTCACTAAAATGCATTAACAATAGTTCCGGCTATTGTTTCACTATATATGCAATCCTATACAATTATATATATATAATTGTCCAATGGCTGCAAAATTGCCAACTACCGAGTCGATAATGGTTGCGTGGTCTGATGGCTGTGATCTTGTGTATCACGTGTTTATAAAAGCTGACGACCTCCGCACGTCCATCTTAGACTCTGCCTTAAACTATGAGTGAAGAATGACC
The DNA here is from genome assembly GCA_039000515.1 of Timema cristinae. NCBI lineage: Eukaryota > Metazoa > Arthropoda > Insecta > Phasmatodea > Timematidae > Timema > Timema cristinae. The sequence goes on along the minus strand of JBCFYV010007781.1, from coordinate 22,790 downwards.
ATGGGCACGGGACGAATCCTGGATAGCTCAGTGGTAAGAGCAGTGGCGTACTAAGCCGAAGGTCCCGGGTTCGATTCCCGTGTCCAGGTGTCATTTTTCAATTTTCAGAATATGATATCTGAGAGGTGTTATCCTCACTAAAATGCATTAACAATAGTTCCGGCTATTGTTTCACAATATCATATATATTGAAGAAAAAGGATATTAGAAAATATAAACAATATGAGGTATATAATTGCGCATATGTGAAGTTAAAGAAGGAAAACTCTACAAAGAAACATTTGAGGTTGCTTCCTTCATTGCTGATATTTAGGAGAGTAACTCTTCCCTGAGGCAGTTCTCCTGTTCAGGCTTGCCTTCTATCGATTGGAGGGTTTTTCACGAAGCATGTCTTTCTGGTGTCTAGCTTCAGATTCCCTCTGCATTGTCTTGGCTTCCAGCTGCCAAGTCTCGAACTCTACCTTGACACCCACTTGGTGCAGCTCCTCGGCTTGCTGCTGTAGCGTCTCGCCTCCTCACCGTTGCCTCTGCCAAACACTCACAATTTAGTCCCTTTGTTTCCTTGGCGCCACACTTATTCCCTCGGCCTGTGTGTGGGGACAGTCCTTTGCAGACCTTCTACTCGGGTGATATGTAGTGGTTGTTAGGAGACGGGAGGAATTGGGGAGTGTTGTTACTGGCTGCCTGAGTCTTGAGACACAGGTGTGAGGAATGATGGAGACTGGCTGGAACTACTTTAAGTTGAAATTGTTGATATATGAAGTTATCACAAGTAAAACTAGTACAGTTTGGATATGGAGGAACATTTCTTTGACATTTCTAAAAGTTTCTTTCCAAAAAAATCCTACTTTAAGCATTGTGATTAACCATTTTTTGACACTAGAGAGAACACATGGAACACTGATGTGGCAGAAATTTGAAGCTTCAAAGTGTTTGACTAAACACATAAAAACATGCCATATATAAACAGAATAATAACCATAAATGGTTTCCGATTCAAAAATGAGGTGGCCCAATGGCTAGATAATTTTATAATAAAGGAAATTGATAAAACTAAAGAAAGAGGAAAAATAAACTACTAAGAATAAGAATAAATTTGATGAAGAAAGCCCACCTAGGGAAAGAGGAAAGATGTGGGAAGAATCCAATGCACAAAGGTGACATCTTCTTCCTTTCTTCTGTCTTCTATAGTAGAAGTAGTCACACACACATTTTAAACACAAATAAATAATATTTCGGCATTGTTGCCTTTATCAAACACAAAGAAGAAGAGAGTACAAATAACACAACAATGGATTACTCCATCTTGAATTTTGAATTCAAAATTCAGATGGAGTAATCCATTGTTTGTGTTATTTGTACTCTCTTCAATTCAAAATTCAAGATGGAGTAATCCATTGTTTGTGTTATTTGTACTCTCTTCTTCTTTGTGTTTGATAAAGGCAACAATGCCGAAATATTATTATATTTGTGTTTAAAATGTGTGTGTGACTACTTCTACTATAGAAGTCAGAAGAAAGGAAGATGATGTCACCTTTGTGCATTGGATTCTTCCCACATCTTCCTCTTTCCCTAGGTGGGCTTTCTTCATCAAATTTATTCTTATTCTTAGTAGTTTATTTTTCCTCTTTCTTTAGTTTCATAAATGGTTTCCATGATTCTTGTCGATCACATAAGGGATTAGGTTAATATAAATCTGATCACTGACTGATTTGATAAAAGTTTGAGATGGAAACTCAACTTCTATAACCTCTAAAATATTAAGGTAGACATTAATTTATTTACACCTTATAATGTGAAATTTGGCCCAAACTAGTAATAACAAAATTTTAAATTAACTAATCAGTCTTGTAAAATAAAAGGTACACCGATAAAATTTCTAAGTGCCATGGTGACCGAATATGTCCTCTGGATACTGCAAAGTTTAATACGTACTAAGTTTTGTTTAATCTATAGAAACAATTAAATAACCATACTACCCTCAGATTCACCTGGAAAATTTAAAACACCATGTTATATTTTTGGACCTGGAATGGTAGGTATATTCATGAGTGAAACATTAACACCTCAATCCACACCTAAGTCACCAATCATCAACATTACCTACACTTTTAAGTGATCATCCTCTTCATGTAAAATGTTCTATACCATATGGCCTAGCTACCAGAGTCAATCATATGTCCTGAGGAAGACTACCTTAACAAGCAAAGTTATCTTTTAAAGGCTTTCACAGCTCGATACATTAAACACAGTCAACATTCAAATAAACAAAGCCTTATCCATTCAAGAGTCGTCAAGAAACAACCTTTCAATGACCTACACTACTACAGGACTAGACAAACTCAAATCCATCCCTATACAATTGTTTTCCTACTTAAAATTTATTCTGCTTTATGTTATCAAGGTATGTAATATTTCGGCTTTTTAATGCCTATTATTTAATGTTTTTAACATTATTATTATTATTATTATTATTGGCCATAACGGTCTTGGGGTAAAGTGCTCGCCTTAAGACCTAATGTTTGCGGGTTCAAGCCCAAGGCCAGCCAGGGTCAACTAATTTTTTTTTAGCAATAAAAAACACTAGCACAACTTAAAACTTAAAGGTATGTGAAAATAACTTTCCCATCAAATTGTTCAGAAAGTGTAGGTGAAATATCACAAATTAAAATATAACATTATGAACTTAGGAATTTTTCATAGGTCTGGGCAGTATCTCTTTATTTTTTCCATTTGACAAATGTTTTTCCATAACTCAACTACCATGTTCCAGGAGAACTTCATGTACTTGCGACCAGGACTCTAGCATACAATGCTTTGTTATATATGAGGGTGTCACACTAAACGACTACAGCCTAGCGACAGTGATTTGGTCACAAACTGGAGCGACTTAAATTTTGTCATATAAATAAAATTGCTTGACATTCTGGCGACCAGCTAGCAAGAATAACACAGGTACCATTTATGGGAACACTTTAAATCTTGTTTAAGTAGGTACTTATCATAGCTATGACACACATTAAAGTGACTATTTTAATATTTTAGTTCTATCTTCACTATCAATGTTGGTTAGTTTTTGTTCTCATTTCTATAATATGTGCTTATGTTTTAAAGAAGAATTTAATGTTATTATTTACTACAATTTGGGTGACCTGGCGGTCTAGGGGTAAGGTGTCGGACTTCTGTGCTGGAGTCCGGGGTTCAATCCTCTGTCCCGGCACAGATTTATCTTATTGCCAAACCCTTCCTTCACCTCTGACAAGATGTGTATTAATCACAACTTGTGAATGTGAGGAATGCCAGGCCTCCACCGTGGTTCGGATTCCACGTTAAACTGTAGGTCCTCCATTTCATCTCGCAATAAACCTACCATTACACATTAACGTAAGTGCGTATAACCCGAACGGGCAGTAAGATGCAGTGCTAATAATAATAATAATACAATTTGCTATGTGCTAAGATGTGAAAATTTAACAGATGTGAGATAAACTACATAGTACCATAGGCGCCAACTCTTATGGAGGTTATACTCATAAGGCCCCAAAAAAATCGAGTTAAAATCCCCCATAAACAAAGAATAAAAAGTTCAAGTACACACCTATAACTAAATATTAAATAAATGAGATTTTTTTTTTTACAAAACCAATCCAAAGCAATTGAGGATGAAAAGAGAGATAGTTTTAAAACAAAACAACCCACTGGTAATTAGAAGAAATCACTAGCATGAGCGCTAGTAGTCGAGTACACTGCACATGAGACCTTAGTCACAATCTAGATAGATCTAACATTTTAAGATTAGCTTATGCATATATTTTCTACATACATTACTGTTTCTAAGTCCAATACCTTAGCTCAGTTGGTGGCTTGTCTGACTACTAAGCTAAGGGTTCCGGGTTTGATTCCCGGCATGGCCAAAAATTTATCATTGATTAAAATATGGGTACCCTTTCACATTGATAAATTTATGGCTGGGACTGGATGTTGTGTATGTCCTAGTCTTAAGAGAGATTATAAGCATATGAAGCTACGACATGACAGGCCTAGCAAGGCGGTAGTAGAAAAAATGTGACTTTAATAAAATAAAAAAAAAGTGACCTAGGCCATAGGCTGGAAACAGTAATGAATGTGAAAAATTACTTTTTCCAGCCGTTGCTTGGGTGACTTTTTTATTCAAGCCATATATTTTCCACTACCAGCTTGCTAGGCCTGCCGTAACTTCATTAGCCTATGCACCTCTACTATGATGATATTTCCCACCCTGCTATACTTTATTTACCTTTTGTTGTTTTTTTCTTTAAAAAAATATTAAAAGTAATTATTTTCGGTGGATTAAAATATGCTTTAATTTTTGTCCACAGTATAATCGCAGCAACCAAAAGAGTACCAAATCCTAAGGATGCTCAATCTTAGATTGATCTTTTCGAAAATCGAACCTCTATCTTTATTTAATCCATTTTTTGGATGGATTCTTCTTCTAGGGATTTCAATAAAATTGAATCGAATGAAAACAAAATTGTTGTGCATAAGAAATGTTTGTTGATTATTAGACCTACGATAAGGAAAATTTTGAAACATAGGTTTAAAATTCTGGTGCCCAAGCCCCCTATGGAGGGCAAAATACTTATTAAAAAAGACATTTTGCTAACTACCTCCTTCACCTTACGCCAATAGGTTTTCAGCTACCAGTGGTTCTTCTCTTTGAGTAAAACCCTTAAAGTGCCCCAGTTTGTGGGGAAAATAATATAAGCCTACCATTACACACATTTAAAGTGCACATTAAGTTACAAATTTGAAAAACATACAAAAACAAAGCTGACAGGTGTAAGGCCACACGCATTATTTAAATCACTGCCCTTTGTTCCTAAAAAAATAAAATTGAACTCCCTTCCAGAGGCATTTAACAAGTCATACCATTTCGCAGACCATTGACCCCCACCGCTTGTCCTGTAAAATTAGGTTCTGGCTAAAACTTTTATTTGCATTATTATAAGTGATATTACAGTGTTTAGTTTAACTTTAAGGTAACAGAATCATCTATAAACATGAACAGTACTATTTGAATGTTTCTAATTTTTTCTCTCTTCCAAATGCTTGAGATCAGTGGCATAACTAGGTGAGACAGTTGGGGTAGGTGCCCATTTTGTGTTTTTTTAGGTGTTGTTAAAACACTCAAAACAATAAATCTCTGGATTTTTAATCATTTAATTTGTTCAAATACCTACTAAGGTAATGTACACAGAATATTAGATATAAAAAATAAAAGTTTGTCAGATTTTATTTTATTTTACAAGTCATTATTTTTCTCTAAAAATGTTTTAACAAATATTTCTCCTAGACGTGCAAGTATTATATAAAATCATGAGGTATTTTTTCGTTGCAACCTGCATATGTCACCTCAAGGTGATGGCGATTATCTAAATATCCCACAATTACATTTATTTAAGATTCATTGCTGTTTCCAGCCTTTGGTCTGGGTAATTTTTTTTATTCAAGCCATATATTTTCCACTACCGGTGGCTAGGCCTTTTGTAGCTTAATATACCTTATAATATACCTTATAATATACCTTAAGACTAGTACAGCCACAACTTTGTCCTCGGCCGCTAATTCATCACTGTGAAAGGGTAACCCACATTTTAACAATATAAATTTTTCGGCCTTGCGGGAATACAACCCGGGACCCCTAGCTCAGTAGACAGTCACGCTCCAACTTTGCTAAGGTGTCCACAATTACACAAGTTAATCAAAATGATTAGTTAGCCTACATGACTCGCATTTCTAGAGATTATCAACTTTTACTGTGGCTACCTAAAATATAGGATAAATGATCAACATTATTCAACAAGATATTTGGTATGTATTTAATAATGGTTTTTTTTTTTGGACAAAATATATAACACTTTACAGTAGTTCAGAAATGCATTAAATATATCTACTTATTTCATAAAGTATTATCAGAACTTACAATACTAGCTGTACAAACATTTTAAATAAATTTATTTTTGATTTCAAATAATTTCACACTAAGGACAAGTCTGCTTGTTCTCTCGGGCAGTGCTTCTCTGTTTATGGGGCAGACCAGCAGTTTTTTCACCAAAACATCAAAAGATGGGTGTTGGGTTGCCATTTGAGGGGGGAGGAATATTGAAAAAAAATCAGCAAAATTTATATAATTTGTCATTGGTAAGGACATTAATTTAGATATTACTTCAACAACATAATCATCATTTGACATGGGTGTAATTTGTGGCATGATGGAAACAAAAACTTAAGGTGGTTGAAAACAAACTCCTTATGAACATACTTGGTTCAAAGGATGAGTTTACTGGGGAGCAGAGGAGGATACATAATGATGATACATATTTGTACTCGTTACAAGACATTGTTAAAGTCTCGATAGATTACAGTGGGCAGGGCATGCAGCACAAATGGGAGAATCTATAATAGTGTTCAGGGTACTGACTGACAAACCCAATGGAAGACCTAGACGCAGGTAGGATAACATTAGAATGTAACTTGAAATGAAAAAGATTAGGGTGTAGGGAGGTGGATGGATAAAACTAAGTCAAGATAAGAGATAGAAATGTAATGATTGGATGAGTGGATAGAATTTGAGAAAGAAAACACCAACATTTTTACAGATCTGTTTTCAAAACATAAGTTGACACTATAACATATCAATATTATACTTCTGATAACATTTATTTCTTGTCAATTTTCTGTGGACTGGTGCGGATTTTGAGAAGCACAGCTCTAGTGTATGAGCCACAAGAAAATGGATGGCTCCAAAACTTTTTGATTTAAATTAAATTAATTTATGAAATAAATCTGCACCTTAGATTATATAATATTTAGCACCGCGTCTTACTACCCGTTCGGGTTATACACTTTAAGTACTAATTACGCTAATGGATTAGGAATTGGGAAAGTTGAATTAGAGGAAGTGAACTCGCATTTTCATGGAGGGAGAGTGGAAAATCATTTAGGAAAAACCTACCCCCAGTTCATCACCCTACTGAGATTCTAAACCTCGATCTCCCCGTCCTCAGACAAGTCCGGAGCTCAACACGACCAAATTAGATAGATAATTATTGTTTTGGTAATTTTTTTATTAATTCTATATAGTATTTTAAAAAAATGTATTAAGTTGTAAATACTACTCCTCTTAATTGGACAAAAAAATCATAAAAAATGAAAGCCTGATACACATAAGCTGTTCTCTTTGAAAGCAAGGCTTGTCTTATAGAGCTTAGACATTAGTTTCAGGATTTTTTTTAAAAAAAAATTTGTAACTGCATCAGACTAAATTTCAGGCTTGTATAATATGCCAATAATTTGGGAGTTAAGGCTTTGAATCCATCTTTGTATATCAAGGAGTTTTTTCTAAATAGTTTAACCACACTTCCTATCGTGCAAGTGTGGGTATGTTTGCTTAAAATTTTGCCATCTCGACCCGAGTAGCGTAATTAATATTATTATAGCCCGGATGGGTAGGACACGTAATTTTAAAAAAATTGTTTGTTATGTTTTGGAATCAACCGATCACAACATACTTAACTCATTGCAGTGATCGTGTGGATAACTCTACTTTTAAAACAATTACATATACAGTTAAATATATCACAGAATAACAAGTTTGCTACAAAAACACAAATAATTTTAAGATAAATAATGTCTACATGTAAAATTGTCTTTGAGTTATACATGTAGATAACACCGAAGCACATTTATTTATATACACATGAATAATTAGTATTATTAATTTTGAAATAAATACTTATTAATACATATGGGCGGGCAGTTTTATTTACACATTTACATTTTAAGTTTAGTTTTATAATTTTATTTTCATTAAATTATAATTAAAAAATGGCACAAAATATTATGAAACTGCATTCTAAAGTGCCTGAGAATTATTTTATCAGTCAGGCTAATTTCACATTTTGCTCTAACAATTATAAAACTTTTAATACTTATCATTTCTTAAAATTGCATTCATGATCGTAATTTCTTCAGTTAAGTTATATATGATGATTCAAATGTGATGGTTGTGGTGTTAATTTTGTAATCTATTTAGATACACTTTAGCAAAATCACTTAAAACCTGTATCTACCTTCTAAAAATATGCAGGCTAAAACAAGATGCTGTACATATATTTTTTAAATAACCATAAAAATAAATACAAGTATGCATATTTTTCTCAAATTTGAATCCTCAAAATAAAATGTATTTTTTTTCCCAACCATGAGGTCCAACTAATTAATTCTACTGATTTCATTCAACAAAGCGTTAAGTTTTGTATTTGAGAACTTGAACGACTAGAATTATTAAATTTCATAGAGAGTGCTTTGACAAACTGAATAAAAAATATATATGAAAGATTTGGCCTGGACAAATTCATAGTTCTGTAAAACGCTAACTACAATCAGTTTGCAATAAATAAATTATTTACTTTAATTTACTAACATAAAATGTTATATATTTAGGTAGGCAGGCAGGTTTTTCTGAAAAATTACATATTAGAAATGTTATTTACACTAATTAATCTCTAGACAGTTTTCTCAGATACAAAAAAAGAAACTTAATCCCAACATTTAGATGTGATACTAATTTTTCCAAGTTCTCTGAAAAATAATAACTTGCAAGCATTCTGCTCTATTATTATATATTTATATATTCTTATTATTATTATTATTATGTGTTATTTTTATCGGCAGGTTCCTTTAGTCGGTTAGCTTATACCTCTAATGCACCCTGTCCTCTTCTCCTAATTTAGCTCCAGAATTTTCTTCTTTCCTTCAAGTCACTAATATTTGAATCCTTCTTCTTAGCTCCTATTTCTCTCAACCTCTCTTTTATGAAGTTATGCAGAAGACAATACCTCCTAAGGATGTGTCCAATCCAGTTTACTTTGCATCCAAAATTATTCTCTTCAGCCACACTTCTTAGCACTTTTTCATTTGTCACCCTTGCTGATCTTCTCAAGTATTCTCCAGCACCACATTTCAAAGCTCTCCAAGTATTTGTTTTCCATTTTCCTAATAATCAAGAGTTTCTGCCCAATACAGCTTGGTGCTCTGAATGTAGAATTTCATCAGTTTCAAACTCAACTAGCTGGTCAGCAGAGACCTCTTCTTGTTGAAACATGAGGCTGATAGTCTTGTGGTCACTGCATTTATTAGCCTGTTACATTTCTTTAAAGTCACCATTGTTACATCTTAAAAGTCTTTGAACCATTTTCAGGTTTTATAGATTCCTATTTATAAGTTTTGTCGGAGCCATTAATATGTTGTTTCCCAGTTCCTTAAGAAGATCAACTGGTATGTCGTCATCTCCAGAAGAGCAATATTTCACCCAGGATTAGACCATTATTGGTTTTTTTAAGGCTATCAAACACAATTCCTTGATACCCTCGATTCTTACTGGCATCAGAAGAATCGAGAATCGATCTTAATATTACGAATTTCGCTATTTGATTCTTAGTTCTCAATAAAACTGACAAACAAAACGGCAACATTCAAAATGGTAATAATCGATCATCTCTCATATTAATTTAGTTGCCGTTTCACTTAAATATCGGCAAATTGTAAATATACCGTAATGCCCAAATATAGTACAATCTCGAACATAATATAAACCTAACATTTTGAGGATGTTCTACATGAAAAATAAATCGTCTCGAATATAATACGACCCGACATTATGACAGTATCAAGAAGTAAAAACATAACAACTTTGACACACTTTTTTTAAAGTAAATTTAAGTGAGGCTGTCAGAATTATATGAATTGATTCTAAACAAACGATTGATATATAATACGTAGACTAGAATGGCAATTTTCTGTAATATAACAATAGATCTATCATTAATTGATATATCACAATGTGTATATCGAAAGCTGTGATATGACTATCAAATTAAAATAACTGCGCTCCTGTAATTATATTATTTGTTGCTTTTAAATTTTTGAATGTTTTATTTAAAACTTTGAATGATACAAGTGTAATAAAAATATAACAAAAATCAATATAGTTAATAAAAATTGAGCGAAAAAACATATTTATTTTAATTCAATAGGATTATCGATATACCGTTCCCAAAACTTCATCACTATTTATGGCAAGCTAACGTACATAGGATCGTTTTGGAGGATGACTTGAAATTTTTGTAACGCGTGAAATATGTTTTCTTTCTGTTAAAAAAATCTGGAACTTATTGAATTAATTTTGATTTTATTTGAATTTTTAGTTTTGAAGAATTTTAGTAGGTATAGTAAATAGCTATAAGATTGTGAGATTAAAATTTCAAGAATCAAGTGTTGTAATGTTAGAGTCAAAGTTTCACATTGAGGGGGTTTTAGAATATCGGGCATGTTAGATTTTCTATGCAATAATGCTTGGAAAAATAATGAAAAAGGAAATTTTTCAAGATTCAGAATTGAGGCTGAAACTTAATAATTAAAATCGAGAAAAACAGGTCATTGTGGCATCTCTAGTTTTGTTTTTCTTGTCAAAAGAGGTTTTCGTTCAAAGATGTGTGCAGTTTTCCCTTTTCCTAGCCACACTGCAGCACCATGGATGAAGTACCACTTCATTCAATCACGCCTGTGGCTGTCTGTCTTAAACCATCTCAAGAATCATTTGTTTTGTACCTCAAGTCGATCCTGATACCGCTTCTGCTTGTCCCAGCCATTTAACAGCTCTTCTATTCAATGAAAATAAATAGATCTTAGAATATTATCTCAAGTCTCCTTTTGTCTTCATTAATTTTGTCTCACAATTATTGTCCTCAAAAAATTCAAGTTATGTGAAAATTGTATTCACGTCATAGCTTAGTCCTTCATTCTACAAAACCTGACATTTGTCCAGTCAAATTATATTAATACTTTTTAAATTATTCTAAGAGAATTTACAATATCGTAACAAGCTCATTTAATTATTAATCAAAAGTATTTCTTAAAACCTCTTCCTCTAATTTTCATGGTTGTTGTAACTCAAAATATTTAAAAGGGTAAACAAGTTTAAACTTACTAAATATGGTTAAATACACTTTAAATTTTGATTCATAAAAATAAATCCTACATACTGAGTTGTATATTAGTAAACATTACATTATGGAACAAATAAAAACACTACCTCTTTAACTAACAAAACCTGCTTTGGTGGCTGTATGGTCTAAGATGTCACTCTCTTGTTAGCCTCGACTGTCGATGACGGGGAGATTGGGGTTCAAATCCCAGTCAAGAATAATGAGCCCTTTTTTCCTAAATGGTTTTCCATCCCCTTCCATACAAATCTGAGTATACTTCCTTCAAATTAAACCTTCCTCATCCTTAACTCATTGTGTAATTAGTAAATATGTTGAACTTTCCCCCAAAAGTTTTACATCTAATACCTCAAAATGTTCACAAACTTTCTGATAATATGAATTTAACAGAATATCATCTTTATCATAAATAAGACCTGAAGATGGTGGGAAAAATTTATATATCAAACACTGAAACATGTTGTCATAGAAGAAAAAGGTTAAAAATATTAAATGAGGAAAAAAAGGGGAAAAAAAAATATAAACAAAGAAAATATAATTTTTCATGTAGAAAAACGCTAAACAACAACAATAACACTAACAAAATAACCTGTTCAAGCAATAAAACTTAATTTTTTTAGTAATATTTTTTAACCAGTAGTGCTGATCTTAAAGATATGTAACTATTTACCAATTTTGCTCTCTATTTTTAAAGGAGTCAACAAGTCAATGATAATATATTAACAATCATGATTATGACCATATTTGTACCTTTCACTCTCAAATCTGTATCTTGTAAATTAAACTAAACATCGAAAGGAGGATGGAAGGGCAAGGCCTTCACAATTGCCTCGTTTCAATATTTAGTTTCATTCAATACAGCCATTTGGAGCTATTTTTCTTTGTTTACAAATATTTTTTTAGTAAATATAAAGGTTAATATATTATACTACCTTAATTTTTATTACCATTAAACTAGAAATAGAAACTAAATGCTAATATTTTTTTTATTATGCTGCATTTACTTCAACATTCATATGTTAAGTGTTAACTAATGCTCTAGGGTAGGGTTACATTTGTCTATAATCTTGTTGTGGTATTCAAAGATTTTAAGGATTCATCATTACTTTTTAAGTACTACCTGTTTGGGTTATACGCGCTTACTTAGTGTGTAATGGAAGGGTGGTTGTCAGATGAAATGGAGGACCTTTCAGTTTAACGTGGGATTTGAACCATGATGGAGGCCTGGCATTCCACACATTCACATGTTGTGATTAATACAAACGTCTTATCAGAGGTGAAGGAAGGGTTTGATAATCAGCTAAATATGTGCCGGGACTGAGGAGTTTTTTTTTTTGTTTAAATTTATATAAGTAAGCACAATATATATGGTATCCAATATGAAACAATAACAAAATATTCCTACTTGGATTTGGCTTGAAGAATATTTCATATATTAGATTCGAGTTTGCTTCAAAATGAAAAAGTGGGCTTAACAGGCCCCCGCTCGAGACTTAAGTTTATTCACACCTCACTGTTACACATGTATCCTTGCAACCTTATGACACGTTTGGGGCAAAATAGACGAACAATTCAAAAGTTATTAAGAACAAAAATATAGCTTACATTTTTGGATGGATAGTTGCATTTAGTATTTTTTTATAATTAAGATAAATAAAATGTTAAAAATTTATACATTTTTTTTTTTTCAAACAAACAAAAAAAAATTTCACTAAAAAAAAAAATATAATATATGTACATGGAAATAAAACACGGGATTTTTGACTTTGCACAACAGGGCCCTTTCCTGATCAAATACCCAGAGCTACTAGAATACTAAATAATGGCGCACAAATCTGGGTTTTGTTCGTGTGCCGGGTTCATTTATTTGAATTTGATTCTCATCAGGACTGATACATGGACAACCAACGGTATTTTTTGCGATACACAAAAATTTTAAAGAAAAACACAGAATCCTTAAAAAAGGTCAGACCCAACCAAATGTTACAAATGTCCGTGGGACGATGAATTGAAAAAAGGTTTATGCTCGAATGGTGTTTATAAAATACCTGTGTTAGCAGTGGTTGTTTCGGGAAAAAAGCGAGCTGATGTTGTGGAAAATGGCGGAGAAGAGGGTTGTTTTGGGGGAGAGTTGTGAGTTGAGGGGGAGAAGGGTGGACGCAAAGGGTGACGACTGATGGGACGTCAGTTGGTAAAAGTGGTGCTAAGTTGGGTGGTCGTAAGCGGCTAAGGGTTTGGGCGAAGGAAAGGGTTTCTTGCTGCAAGTTGGAATTTTAAGGGGCCCTAAAAAGAGAGTCAGTAGATACCCACCGTAAACCGTAGTCAGACCCTTTTGTCGAGAGGGTCATTATTTTTCCTGAAAGCCAAATTAACCTCTATATGAATACACAAACCGTGTTAGAGGCATTGAGTGAACATTTTATAGAAACACCGACATTTTAGGAGATGTATTTTTACTTAGCACATTAAAATTACTATATATATATTTAAAATATATATATAATATATGTAACCACTTTAAATTGATAATAACATAAATTTAAACAAAACTAAATATTTTCATTAATTAATTTTCCTAAGTTAATTAAATGCCATTAACGCTCAATATTTTTTATTTAATTGCTAACCAATCCAAACCATCCATATTTTTATTTATGAATAGCAAATGTCACCTTTTTTTCTTTGTCGCCTGAAATTACAGAAAAAAGTACAAGCTCCACAATTATAATTTCTCTTTTAAAAAATTATAATGAAAAAACTTATTTTTCTCATCCAAAGACCATTGTAAGTAAAAGATTAGTTTGAATCTTTTTTCTAAGAAATCCAGCTTTTTATATTTTAACAAAAATCCAATCATTTTATATAGGTACACAAATCAGGGCCTTAGATATTCAATAATTAAATAAACATAAAAGCAGTAAATATTAATTACTTATTTATTTGTGTGTATTAAATCATGTCATAGTTTATTAAGAAAAACAAATATAAGCACTAAGGATACTGTGCATTTTAAAAATCTACTTGAAACTTTATTGAACTAGTTCTTGGACTAGAAAAGGTTATATATTAAATATCAGGTATATGTCTTTCTGTGGTATTGAAAGTGCATTGCGTTTGAGTAATTAGAGTTTAATATGAGTGGTATTCATGGCACCAATTATAAAACCAATAATTTAAAACTACTTTGTAACTTCTATGGTGTGTGAAATCTACTTTTTCAATTCAAAACAAACTAGAATCAAATATACGAAATATTATCAACTTTCAAAAATGTTTTGTTAGTTGTTTTATGCTCAAAAAATATATTTTGGTTGTTTATATAACTTTATGCAATGAAATATTTGAAAAATGTTTTATTTCACAATTGTTTGTAATATTTAGTTTTATTAGGATAAATCAGGTGTTAACACAACTTACAAATTCAATTATGTCAGATTTTTTTCCATATTAATATTGTTTATTACTGTACACAACAACTTAGAATGGCAATAATTAGTGATTATTATTGTCAAAGCCAGAATTTTTTTTTTAAGAAGTAAAAGGTGATATTTGTTTTGAAGCCAAGTTTAAGTTTCTAAGCATTGCACACTCCTACTCACTCCATTTTACACAACTTCAGCAAACTTTCCCAGATAGAAGTTTAACTCCTCAAACTGGCCACTACACCATTTGTTTCATTGTATATTTTTTTAATGATTTAATTTATGGAGTGTGAATAGTATAAATCAAATTGTGTTTCATAAATAAAAATGTGGAAACACATTTCAGAACATAGGAAAAAATAAACTTATAATGATAATCTTTGCTATGCAGGGGGATTTATTTTTAAGATGTTGGTTTAGTTGTGATATTGTTGTATTTATTATTTATCCATTAATGGTTAATTCAAAAGGTCACAATCTTCTAGTTCTACAGAATAAGAAATCCCACACTTTGGATCTAGTTCTGTAAGTTCACTTTCACTATCTTCTTACATAGATCATCACTGCCCTTCCAATTCCACCTACATCCAAAACTAACGTCTTGTTCTCCCGTTCACGCGCTTCCTGCTTACTACACTTTAATATCTTACAAAATACCTTTTAAAATAATAAAATACACACAATGGCTGATTTTCATGGGCATACTTTACAGCTGTAGCATTCATTATCAAATATAGTTCTTTTTCAACAACACTAATACATTATCCTATTGTTTTGTGAAAGAGACTATTCAAGTTTCAGTGATTTTTTATTTGTGTAATATTTATTACAACTTCCTACCTGTTTTTAAATATATTTAAAATATTTGATTAATTTTGTATTTTCTGTTTCAAAGCTGA
Source organism: Timema cristinae (assembly GCA_039000515.1). Classification (NCBI taxonomy): domain Eukaryota; kingdom Metazoa; phylum Arthropoda; class Insecta; order Phasmatodea; family Timematidae; genus Timema; species Timema cristinae. The sequence continues at coordinate 7,421 of JBCFYV010007781.1, read as the reverse complement.
GAAAAAATTACCTGTCAAATACTATTTTAAAAATAATGTTTGATTATTGTTTGTTATACCAGTGAGCTCTCTGTGTTCCTCTGGGACCCTGCTGGGGGCCAGAATCATGGGGACACTCCCTACAAGCCCATTGGTGACCCCCAGCAGCAGAGAGAAGAGCATCGGATATCCCTCTCGAGGGATGAGGGGGTGTCCACGGGGGGTGGCCACAGCAACAGAAGGGGGAATGAGTAGTGTGCGCATCCAAGCAAATACAATCAGCTGGGTGCGTGACCAGTCGTATGGCACCGACGCTAGAATCTGATACAACATGTACCCATTAAAAACGGGTGTTTTTTGAGTCATTGTGGCCATTTTTTTCTCACTGAAATACTTCGACACAAGGCATTTTAATCATCTAATGCAATATTTACCAAAATGTGGTACTTATGCATAAGCTAAAGAGTATGTGGAGGATTTCAGGAAGTGCGGAATATTCATTGAGTTATATTAATCAGAAAATATTTCAAACACCAATAATTAAGTAATGCCATATACTTTATGCTCGCAACAGTTTAGCAAACACCGATCTAATGGATATTTTTATATACTACATCTTGACCACAAAACCAGAGAAAAAAAAACATATTAAAAGTAATATGTATTGAGTGGAGTTGAAGAAGGAATGTTACAAAATCCTATGACAGTATGTGCAGATGTATAGTATGGGAAGCACTGAAGAAGAAATAAGTGAGGATGAAAGGGTAAGTAGTGTAAGGAATATTTACAGAGCAGTGGCGCAGGAACGTTTTTATTTAGGAGGGTAGAAATAATCATTTGCTTTTATAGGCGATGACATTTTTGAGATTTAAAAAAACAACAACAGGAAAATGTAATACAACTGTCCCTCGCGCTGCGTGAGTGATTGGTTCTGATAATAAACACATAACATGAAAACAGATAAAGGGAATTTATTTAACATTGGCGTGATAAAGAAAAAGTAAATAAAAACCTCAAATTTGTGAATGAATGCAATTTTTATTAATTTATCTAACTAGTTCAATACTATTGGTAGCCTACACCTACTGTCAATCTTCAATCCCCTGAAATTTGTAAGTAAATGCCATTTTTATTTAATTTATCTAATACAATGCTACAAGTATACTTGGTGTTAATCTTCAATCGCATGATAAATTAACTGGATCTGGCAAATCTGGATTATCACTCTCTTGCTCTCTTGAAGACCCTTGGACGGTAGGCTCTTGCTCTCTTGAAGGTCCAAGATGGTAAGCTCCTGCTGCGCAAAGGTACAGGGCCGTTAGACTGACGATTCTCAACTTTTTTGATTAACTGGTCAAGACTCAGCTGATGGGCAGCATTCTTCCTCTCTATAGAGTTCTTTGTAGCAAGCCAAATTAACTCTGAATCTCTCTGGCAACTTTCGCGATTCTATCCATGTTAGGGTCATTCTCTTCAATGATTCTAATGTACTGTTCTTAAAAAACTCACCAAATTGTTTTGTTGAAAGTTGTTTGATAGGCTCAACAACATAAGGCTCTTCCTCTTCATCCTTTATACCACTCTCCATTTATAGAAAATCTTCATTGGTGAGTTCTGTTGAGTGGGATTGGAGCAATTCATCCACATTTGCATGGTCTATGTCCTTCAATCCAATATCTTGCTTTCTCAATGATGCCATGTCTTGAATTGGAAAGCTCGTGTTCAGGATCAAAATCATGAGATTCAGAAACTTCAGGCCAAATATTTTTCCAAACTCCCTTCATACAGGACTGTTTAACTTCTGCCCATGTATCTCCAATGTTGTCAATACCACCCTTTAACATCAAACTGTACAGTAAAGATCATTGTCCTCACTGGAATGTGCGTGCACTAGGCCACACCACCATCGTACAGGGTGACTGAGAAATTACTGCTGACCAAGCAATATTTTTTTAAATTTTGTTTGAATCATGCTATAGCATCCGAATAGTGGTTATTTTCTCATTTAATAACATGGTGATCCAACTATTTACAAATAAATACTTACGATTATATAGGTTAAGGGTTTTCACTGTGAGAATTTAAACTATAGTTCCAGGTGAATCTTGATGTGTTTGTTTAAAAAAATTCATAATGTTCAATTAAAGGCGCTGGCTACCTAAAGGAAAATATTCTAACGTTATGGTATTAGTCTTATGAAATTGGGCATTTTTCTCCTTTATTTTAGTCATGCCAAACATTAGAATTAATACACACAAAACAGATTAAGAAAAATTATATCTGATGTGGCTCAACTAAAAATTATGAAACACTAAAAATTAAAGTAGGTTTCCATAAACCTTTGCCCTATATTTGCTATTAGCTATAAAACCACTAACTAGTTTTGCAAATTTCAAGTTTGTTGAATCTCTCATGGTGTTCATTAAGCAGACACAGGTGATTTAGTCTATGTTGCCTCATCGTGGAGCAAAGATAGTTTTTTTATTTGTACAAGTATTGAAAAACTTCTTTTGCAGTAGCTGGTATCAATATCAGAGTTTTTAAAATCTCTTCAGTGTGTGCTCCAAGCACATTTTATTTTTAATATGTTAACTTAATGTGAACTTTGTATCTTGCTTTAACAAGATTTTTAAATTATCTAAATGTTTTACTATATTATTTTTGGGGGGCAGAAGAGGGGGGAGGGGAGGGAGTTACACCCGTTCCCGCGACATTGGTACAGAGGGAGTGTGATCTTTGTGAAAGCAACAGTGGAGAGGACAGAGTAGTTTGAGTTAATAAATGGCATGAAGCAAGGAAGTGATGAGCTCTCATCACTAATGTTATTGTAGTGATGGACAATATAACGAAAGAAGTGATAGAAAGGCTTGGGGAGGGAAGTATGAAAGTAATAGTGTTTGTGAATGACCTGATGGTATAAGCCAGTGAGGAGAAAGAAGTTCAGGAGCAGTCGGATGCGTGGGATAAAGTGGTGGTGCGGTATGGAACTAAGCTTAGCGTAAGGAAGTGATATGGTATTTACAATGTGGAAGAGAGATAGGTAGGTGTACAACTAATGTGACAATAGGAGGGAGCAGTTGAAAATAGTGGAAAGCTTTAAATACCTTAGAGTGTGATAGAGGAAAGTGGAAGAAACAGAAGAGAAATCGGTGAAACAGGGAAGCAAGCAGAATCTTTTTTTCAGAAGTGTGAGAAGTTTAATTTGTGGCAGGCATGTGTCAAGGAAGTGTAAAAGATTGAGCTACAGGACATACTGTAGGCCTACTAAGTACCAATAATGACATTGGAAGTGGAAACGTGGTTAATGAAGGAACGGGATGGAAGCAGAATTCAAGCCTGTAAAATAAGATTTCGAAAAGTATTATAGGAGTGACAAGAATAGATATGATGATAAATGAGAGACTGAAAGATAGCGAAGAAGTAACCAATGGAGGAGGGGGGAAGACCAAGGAACAGGTGGTTGAAGGTAATGCAGAGGAATGTGGAGAAGAGAGGACTGGGTCATGGTGGAGGAGGGGAGGTCATGGAGAGAAAGGAACATTGGAGAGGTCATGTTCCAAAACATAACCGGCCAGTGGCTGGAAAATGTTCATGATGATGATGATGATGATCCTGAAAGATAAAACTAGAGCTGATAATGAGAATCTAAGTAGAACATACATGTTTTTAACTGTCCAAATATTGTCACTAATAAGAAAAAAAATCAACACAATTGATAAGTCTGTTGTTTGTGCTGCAAAACGATGAAGTGTTTCCAAGGCTAGGCACTCATTGTTTAAGAAGCTCAAAAGGCTTTGTACACACTTTGTAGATACCTACAATGGACAAAGTGCAGCACCAAACTTCATTATGATTCATAGTAGGGTGAAATATTTGTTCAAAGACCACAAAGCGATAGAAAAAATATACATTTATTTGAAATGATGTATATTTGGACTCGGAAATCAATTGTATCTTTTTAAATATAAATTAACACAGATATGGTTTTCAATATAAAGATTTTCGCATTGTAAAGGGTTTTTGAAGAATGAATTATGTATGTAAATAAAGGAACATTACATTACAAAAGTTAAGTGATAATTCAATGTGGAAATTTATAAAAAAAAGTTTATTACTTAGTCTCTTTCTCTTGGAAAGTATTGCATTATGGGCTAATTTTTTTTATAAGGTTATGGGAACCTATTTTAGTAAAATAAAACAGATGAGGGTATGTCAATAAATAGTCAAAAGGGATATAAACAGCTTAAAGTAAATTAAAAATTGTTTCAAGAGTATTTTAAGAATCTCACCTTCCCCACCAAGTCTGCAGCATTGAACACAGCCATGAGAATAACGGGCATCCCAGTTGCCAAACTTGCAGCTGACTATTTCGGACTCTATGCCCGGATACAGACACAGAGTGACGAAGTAAGCGAGGCCAATAGACAACATGTATGGCCAAATTAACTTTGCTACTTCCCATCGAGCCACCAAGCCTCCTGAAATTATTGTTCATTGTTTTTTATTACCACAGTTAAGGGGAAAAAGAAAACTAGTTTTTACACTATTTTTGCAGTTTCTCTAGCAAAAAAAATAGTTTTTGATCTAGCTCAGTGTGGTCCTACTGGTGGCCTATGCTCTGAAAATGTGGCCCTCACATTATCTGGGAAGAAAATTAAAGGTAAACCCTCGGTGGCAGATGTGAAATATATAATGATTCAAATAAAAATATTTATTTAAAAAAGTCATGATTGCATTTTACTATGCATTTATTTGACTAATAATATGGGTATAAATATGTATTTATAATGCTAATCTGTTTTGTGAAAGTATATATGTGTGTGCATATGGGAGACTAATAAACTTTTTTTGGCATTAAAATTAGAAAGATTCTACCAACCAAAAATACAATATATATATAAGTATTGAGAATAATTGTTTATTAAGTGTTGTTTGTAGGATATAAATATTAACTTGATGAGATTACTAAATAATATATTGAAACCCTCGGGGAATATGTCAAGGAAATTCATCCATTCCCGAGGCAAGGTTTGGGCGGGAAATAAACCCCGCCTATTGTTCAAGCAGCTACCACTGGCTCAATCTCTATTGGAGACATCATCTTCTTTGTTCTGTAGCAAACTTGAAAGGGGGAGGGGGATGTATTTTACCACCTGTGACGATACAAACAAGTTGGAAGCTTGTGAGTCAATGTGCTCTGTCTATCAACAGTTATTTGTTATGTTCATCAAGCGAGAGAGCTTGTAAGATTTAGAGAAAGACAAAGATATATTATACTCTACCATCTTTTGGGGCATAGTAATGAAGAGAGAAGGAAGTAGTTTACCAAGGTCAATTTTTATGAGCATCAGCCTGTTTGCTGCACATAATGAATATTTAAGAACTGTTGAGATCACAATATGCGAAAAATTAGACTACTGGAGCAATAGGTACTTTTTTGCTATAAAAACTGTAAAAATAAGGACCTAAAACTTGCATTCCTGTCCACCCACTAAGTTACGTAAGTAGTTATTTTTAACGTTAACCAGCGTTTTCCCAGGGCCTTTTGAACAAGCTAATTTTACCTAATGCCCGGCAAAAACCAACATTATATTATATTTGGAAGAAGGTATAGGAAAGGTGGATAGAAACATATAAAAGAGGGACAAACACAAAATGCCCCTTTTTTTAAATGTTTCTACCCACCTTTCCTATCCTTCTTAAATAAATATAAACAATTACCTCAAAAAGCGAAAAGGGGTTTTTCCTTATTGAGTTATAAAACCAAATTAGTTGCAAAAACCAAAAAATATTGCAAAGATTACACTTCCCCCCCCGGGCTACTTAAAAACCCCACCCTACGACTTTTCTGGGGAGGCACTTCATTACTAATGTATTTGTAGAAAAGTTTCATAGTTTATAAAAGCATAATTTTTTCTGTTTTTTAATAAAAAGAAGCAAATGGGGTGATCAAAAAACAATATAATAAAAGCATTATCCCCTTGAATATGTTTAAAAACATTTAGGTCGTTCGGGGGGTTTCAATTTTAAGTTTTTCTATATAAATTTGTTTATTGAAAAAATGAGGAATATAATTTTTAAAAAAGAAAGTACATTTTAGAATAAAATTAACTAAAAATATTATTGTAAAAAAAAGGGTGTGCAACAATCCTATAACAAATGCGGGGTAGTTTTCCCCAACAGCTTAGTAAGAAAAAATTTACATTCCTATTGCTCCCATCTTTTGCTCATGTCAAGAGCACTTGCTTAAGGTGCTGAAATTCACATATAAGTGTTGGTTTGAACCCTGTAAGGTCATATTTTAGTCTACTTGGTATAAAGAAGACGTATAATAGTATTTTTATTTTTATTATTTTATTTTTTGCACGCGTCTTATCCCCTTTTGGGGTTATCCACTTACGCAAATTTTAAGGGAAGGGGATTGTAAGATTAAAAAAAGGCCCTACATTTAACGTGAATCCAAACCCACGGGGAGCCCGGGCTTCTAGTATAATAGTTCACTGAAGAAGGTATTAACCCTTTTGTTTTAAAAGTATTTAAAAACAATATTTAAAAAAATTTTTTGTTTCTCTTTACAAATGGGTGTGAATTATAATTAGCAACGCTGCACTAATTTTTTTTTTACTTCTCATTCCCCCCAACCCTTTCCCCTTGGCTACGCCCGTATCCCTCATGCGGATGACCACATCCTCCACTTTGTGGGTGGGCCCCCCGTGGGCACACGGGTCGCAGTGGTCAAAAACACTGGGTTTTGGAGAAGTAATGCTGAGTACGGCCCTGAAACGTTGTTGTCAAACTGCGGGTCCCCAGAACGGTCGCTAGAGGACTCTGCTGTAGTTTTAACCTCCGTCTGGTTTTTGGGTCCCCCCCTTGTTGCTCCAAAGGGTCCATCTGGACTTTAAAAATTTTGGTTAAATATTGAAAAGATTAAAAAATATTTATTTTCATATCCAAAAAGTGATTGTCATGTTTTTTTAAATTTGAGATAGAAAAAATTTATCTTTTGTGTTAGGGGGTGTTCACAAATTTGTATATTGAGAGGGGGGAAAGGGGTAGTGCTCGGGATGACCCCGGTGTGGACAAGAAGGGGGGAGGGAGTTTAAATAATGTATGGGGATTTAAAAAACAATCAACCAATTGGGTAGCATTTTGTTTTAATAAACCCCGACTCCACCACATATTAACGAACAAATTTATCAACTTTGATTGTTAAGCTTGATGAACACGTAAAAAAAGTTTCAATAAAAGGGTTATTAGGGGCTACACTTAAAAAATACTATTTAAATTGGGGGGGGGGGGGTCATGATAGTGTGACATTATTAAAGGGGGGGGGGTTTACAAAATGGATAAAGGGGGTGAGGAGGGGGGAGAAAAAAATAGATGACGTATTAATAAAAGACTCTTAACACCAGTTTTTATAAACAACTTAAAAAACCTTAAGT